>MDKH01037863.1:0-18826 GCA_005239495.1 Nicotiana undulata
TATATATATATATATATATATATATATATATATATTAGATCGGGCTGCACGCTGCAGCAACATAGTGCTTGGGCTATAGGAGCCCCTCCGGAGTTTGTACACCCTCAGTGAGCAAAGTCGACTATTATATGGACCGCGTTGCATGCCACAACGTATTATATATGGATCGGGCTGCGTGCCGCAACAATATATAAATATATATATATATATATATATATATATATATGTATTGGATCGGACTGCACGCCACAGCAGTTGAGTGGATATATGGTACTTATTGAGTGACAGTGCTTAGTGAGAGCATGGCATACTGATAAGGGAGATACGAGTGACTGAGATACCGTGATAAGAGTGATATTGGGCCTAAAAGGCGGATACTTTATGAATTTTACTGTTTTCTCACTCTTCTTTATACTGAGTTTTCCTAACAAAAGTTGAACTGCTGTTTTTACAAAAATATGATTTATAAATGCTCGTCACTGCACTCAAGTTTTTAGTTACTTTGGTTACTTACTGAGTTGGCATACTCACGTTACTCTCTGCACCCCTGGGTGTAGATCCAGGTACCGGATCATCTTGCTAGTGTCTTCTGACGTGCTTGGATTTTTGCTCGAGGATCAAGGTAGCTGCTCAGCGTTTACAACTGACCTCCTTTCCTTCCTATTCCTATACATTGATTTCTATTTTAAACTTGTATTAGTGACAGAGTTATATTTCGATACATTTTATTATCATCCTAGATGCTCATCACAGTTGACTCCCGAGGTCTGGGGGCGATTTTGGTTGCTTGCTTTTATCATTATTCCTATTGAAACTGTCTTAAAAGTGGATCTTTATCAGTTTATGAGTTTATATTTTTATAAAACAGACAAAAGTTGATTTCATTGTGTAAATGGGCTAGCCTAGTTTCACGATAGGCGCCATCATGGCCCTTATTGATTTGGGGTCGTGACAAGTTGGTATCAGAGCTATAGGTTACCTAGGACTTAATGGTCATGAGCAGGTTTAGTAGAGTCTTGCGGATCGGTACGGAGACTTCTGTACTTATCTTCGAAAGGCTACAAAACTCTTAGGAAAAATCACATTTCTTGAATTCTGTCGTGCCATTGTGTTGCTTCTTGGAAATCTAGACTCTTGTTGTTTCATTCTGTCACAGATGGTGAGGACACGCACTAGTGATCAGGGTGACCAGACACCAGCTGGAGTGGCGAGAGATCGAGGCCGTGGTAGAGGTAGGGGACCAGCCCGCGCAGCAGCCAGGCAGTACCAGTTGATCCCCCTACTATTCAGGATCAGGTCCCCGCCGCGGGTATTCCAGCGGAGCAGGCTCAGGCACCGACAGTGCCCATCGTCATTCCGGGTCTTCAGGAGACCCTGGCCCTGATTTTGTCAGTATGTACTAGCTTGGCTTAGGCAGTTGTTGTGTCTACTACTGCCGCTACATCTCAGGCCGGGGGAGGCACTCAGACTCCAGCTACCCGGACGCCTAAGTAGGTTGTACAGGGCCTTCAGACACCGGGAACAGTCCTTGCCCAGTCGGTTGCTCCAGTTCAGGGTTATGTGGTTCCAGCTATGCCAGAGGATGAGCAGCGCAGGCTGGAGAGGTTTAGTAGACTTCAGCCTCCGACATTCAGCGGCGTAGAGGGCGAGGATGCCCAGGGCTTTCTTGATAAGTGTTAGAGGATATTTCGTACTGCTGGGATTCTAGAGACCAGTGGGGTCTCATTTGCTACATTTCAGTTCGCTGGTGCTGCTTTCACTTGGTGGGAGTCTTTTGAGAGGCGTAGGCCTGTTGGTTCTGAATCCCTCACTTGGCAGTGGTTCTCCACTATCTTCTTGGAGAAGTATGTTCCCCAGTCACACCGTGAGGAGCAGCGTATGCAGTTTGAGCATCTGCGTCAGGGAGAGTTATCAGTGACACAATATGTGATGCGGTTTTCTGAGTTGGCTCGTCATGCGGCTGAGTTAGTCCCTACTGATAGGGAGAGGATTAAGAGGTTCGTGGATGGCCTCGCTTACCAGCTCTGTATTTTGATGACCAGAGAGAGGGTGTCAGGTGCTACCTTCGATCAGGTTGTGGATATTGCTCGGGATATTGAGTCTATTCGCCGTGAGGAGCGAGAGGAGAGGGAGGCCAAGAGGCCTCGAGGATCTGGCAGTTTTAGTGGTACTCCTTCCAGGGGGCAGTTTCAGCATAGTACAGGCTGCCCATTTAGGCCTCCTCAGCCAGTTCACCCAACTTATAGCGGTGCCTCATCGGGGTAGGGTCCCCGCAGCTCCCATCAGGGCCGTTGTTCATTTAGAGCCCTTCTAGCTCAGAGTTCCTCTAGAGCATCATCATTCCAAGGCTCTTCTATGCATGGTTCTTGGGGGGGTTATTCCGGTTTCAGGGATTCCCTTCAGACCCCGTCTCCTGCACTAGGGAGTTTTAATATGAGAAGGCAGTGCCCTCATTTTATTGGAGGTCCATCTCAGTCTAGGAGCCAGCCTTCGACTTCAGCTCCAATTACTTCACGGCCCACCTAGGCAGCTAGAGGTGGTAGTCAGTCAACCAGGGGCCTCCCTAGAGGGTGAGGTCGAGTAGGTGGAGGTCAAGACCGTATCTGTGCACTTCCAGCCAGGCCTGATGCTATGGCCTCCGATGCGGTGATCACGTGTATTATCTCAGTCTGTCAAGGAGATGATTTGGCTTTATTTGACCCTGGTTCTACATATTCATATGTCTCGTCTTATTTTTCCCACTTTCTAGATATGCCCTATGAGTCTCTAGTTACATCTGTTCATGTGTCGACTCCGGTGGGTGATACTATTGTTGTAGACCGTGTGTATCGGTCGTGTGTGATATCTATTAGGCGTCTAGAGACCCGAGTGGACCTATTGTTAATCAGCATGGTAGGGTTTGATGTGATACTGGGCATGGATTGGCTATCTCCGTGTCATGCTATTCTTGATTGTCACGCTAAGACTGTGATCTTGGCTATGCCTAGAGTTCCGAGGGTTGAGTAGAGAGGTTCTTCTGAGT
Organism: Nicotiana undulata; assembly: GCA_005239495.1. Classification (NCBI taxonomy): domain Eukaryota; kingdom Viridiplantae; phylum Streptophyta; class Magnoliopsida; order Solanales; family Solanaceae; genus Nicotiana; species Nicotiana undulata. Next base: position 3,023 of record MDKH01037863.1, read on the forward strand.
ATGTGCCTAGCAGGATAATTTCTTACCTAAAGGCTCATTGTATGGTTGAGAAGGGATGTTTATCTTATCTGTCTTTTGTGAGGGATGTTAGTAGTGAGACTCCTACTGTCGATTCTGTTCCGGTGGTCCGTGATTTTCCGGACATGTTCCCTGCAGACCTGCCAGGCATGCCACTAGACAGGGATATTGATTTTGGTATTGATCTGGTGCCAGGAACTCAGCCTATTTCTACTCCACCTTACCGTATGACACCATCAGTGTTGAAGGAATTGAAAGAACAATTTCAGGAACTCCTAGATAAGGGGTTCATTCTGCTTAGTGTGTCACCTTGGGGTGCACCGGTGTTGTTTGTGAAGAAGAAGGATGGTTCTATGCGCATGTGTATCGATTATAGGCAGCTGAACAAGGTTACGGTGAAGAACCGGTATCCTCTGCCTCGTATTGATGATTTGTTTGACCAGCTTCAGGGGTCCAGAGTGTTCTCCAAGATTGACCTGAGGTTCGAGTATCATAAGTTTAAGATTCGGGATTCTGACATCCCGAAGACTACTTTCAGGACTAGATATGGCCATTATAAGTTTCTTGTTATGTCATTTGGAATGACCAATGCCCCAACAGCCTTTATGCACTTGATGCACAGTGTATTTCGGCCTTATCTTGACTCATTTGTCATTGTGTTCATTGATGACATCCTGGTATATTCTCATAGCCAGGAGGAGCATGCTCAACATTTGAGGGTTGTGAAGCAGAGGTTGAGAGAGGAGAAGCTTTATGCAAAGTTCTCCAAGTGTGAGTTTTGTCTTGGCTCAGTAGCCTTCTTGGGGCACGTGGTGTCCAGTGAGGGTATTCAGGTTGATCCGAAGAAGATTGAGGCGGTGGAGAGTTGGCCCAGGCCGTCCTCAGCTACAGAGATTAGGATTTTCCTTGGTTTGGAAGGATATTACCGTCACTTTGTGGAGGGATTTTCTTATATTACTTCACCCTTGACCAGATTGACCCAGAAGGGTGCTCTATTCAGATGGTCCGACGAGTGTGAGGAGAGCTTTCATAAGCTCAAGTCATTATTGACCACATCTCCGGTATTGGTTTTGCCTACTGGTTCGGGTTCTTATACAGTCTACTGTGATGCTTCTAGAGTTGGCTTGGGAGCAGTATTGATGCAGGATGGTAGGGGGATTTCCTATGCGTCTAGATAGTTGAAGGTGCACGAGAAGAATTATCCCGTGCACGATCTTGAGTTAACTTCCATTGTTCATGCCTTGAATATTTGGCGCCATTATTTGTATAGAGTGCAATGTGAGATTTTCATCGATCATCGTAGTTTGCAGTATCTGCTGAAGCAGAAGGACTTGAATTTGCGTCAGAGGAGATGGTTGGAGCTTCTCAAGGATTATGACCTCACTATTTTATATCATCTGGGGAAGGCCAATGTAGTGGCCGATGCCCTGAGTCGCAGAGCAGAGAGTTTGGGGAGTCTAGCCTACCTTTCACCAGCAGAGCGACCTTTAGCACTTGATGTTCAGGCTTTAGCAGGTCAGTTGGTGATATTGGATTTGTCAGAGCCTCCACGGGTATTGGCTTATGTAGCCTCGAGGTCTTCTCTGTATGATCAGATTAGAGCTTGCCAGTATGATGACCGACACTTGCTAGTTCTTCAGAACTGGGTCTGTCGAGGTGATGCCAGGGATCTGACTATTGGTGATGGCGGGGTTATAAGGATGCAAGGCCGTATTTGTGTGCCCAATGTGGATGGGCTTTGAAAGTTTATATTAGTAGAGGGCCATAGCTCGCGGTATTCCATCCATCCGGGTGCCGTGAAGATGTACTAGGATCTGAGACAACAGTATTGGTGGTATCGGATGAAGAGAGATATTTTTGAGTATGTAGCCCGGTGTCTCAACTGCCAGCAGGTCAAGTATGAGCACCAGAGACCAGGTGGATTACTTCAGAGGTTAGATATTCCGAAGTGGAAGTGGGAGCGGATCACCATGGACTTTGTAGTTTGGCTCCCACGAACTTCGAGGAAATTTGATGTTATTTGGATCATTGTGGATCGGTTGACCAAGTTCGCACACTTCATTCCTGTTAGTACTACTTATACTTCGGAGTGGTTAGCTGAGATATACATCAGGGAGATTGTCCGATTGCATGGGGTTCCAGTTTCTATCATTTCCGACAGAGGTACTCAGTTCACATCTCAGTTTGGGAAAGCCATGCAGAGTGGTTTGGGTACTCAGGTTGAGTTGAGCACAACATTTCATCCTCAGACCGACGGGCAGTCGGAGCGCACTATTCAGATTTTGGAGGACATCCTATGTGCATGTGTGATTGATTTTAGGGGTTCATGGGACCATTTTCTGCCACTCGCGGAGTTTGCATATAATAATAGCTTTCAGTCCAGCATTCAGGTGGCTCCGTATGAGGCTTTATATGGTAGGAGGTGTAGATCTCCGATTGGTTGGTTTTAGCCCGGCTAGGCCAGGCTATTGGTCACAGACTTGGTTTAGGATGCGTTGGATAAGGTGAAGTTGATTCAGGAGCGACTTCGCACGGCGCAGTCTAGGCAAAAGAGTTATGCGGACCGGAAGGTCCGGGATGTGTCTTTCATGGAGGGAGAGAAGGTACTGCTGAAGGTGTCACCCATGAAGGGTGTTATGAGGTTCGGGAAGAGGGGAAACCTGAGTCCCCGGTTCATTGGGCATTTTGAGGTGCTTCATAAGGTCGGGGAGGTGGTTTATAGACTTGCTTTGCCACCCAGCATGTCGGGTGTTCATCCAGTATTTCATGTTTCGATGCTCTGGAAGTATATTGGTGACCCATCTCATATTTTAGACTTCAGCACAGTTCAGCTCGAGGGTGATATGTCATATGAGGTAGAGCCAGTGGCCATTTTCGGTCGTCAGGTCAGAAAGTTGAGGTCTAAGGATATAGCTTCAGTGAAGGTGCAGTGGAGAGGGAAGCCAATGGAGGAGGCTACTTGGGAGACTGAGTGAGAGATGCGGAGAATATATCCTCACTTGTTTGAGACTCCAGGTATGTTCTAGACCCATTCGAGGACTAACGTTTGTTTAAGAAGGAGAGAATGTAACGACCTAGCGGGTCGTTCCGTAGAATTTGCACTGTTATTTCTGTTTTTGCTCGGTCATGCATTGTTTAGACTGCTTATGATGTGTTGGGGTCGGTTGGTTCGGGTTCGGAATGATTGTGGTGAGAATTGAGACACTTAGTCTCTTTAAGTAGACTTATAGTTAGAAACGTCAACTGAGCGTTGACTTATTGGTAAATGATCACAGAATGCGTATTTTAGGGTTCAGATAGCTTCTTTAGGTGATTTGGGACTTAGGATTGTGTTTTGAGTGTAATTTCGATGTCCGGTGTTGAATTAGGCTTGAATTGGCGAAAGTTAGTTTTTGGCGATTTCTGATTGGCAGTGGAAAATAGGCTATTGGGGTCGGAATGGAATTCCAGAAGTTGGAACAGATTCGTAATGTCATTTTGTATATGTGTGCAAATTTTCAGGTCAATCGGAGGTGTTTTGGATGGTTTCAGCATCGTTGGTGGAATTTTGAAATTTCAAAGTTCATAGGCTTGACTTTGATGTGATTTTGGTGTTTTTGCATTGTTTTTGGTGTTTCAAGGGTTCGACTAAGTTTGAATGATGTTATGGGATATGTTGGTAGGTTTGGTGGAGGTCCCGGGGGCCTCGGGTGTATTTCGGATGCTCAAACGAGCACTTATGGTCTTTGGGAGATTGATGGTTTTCTGGTGTTTTAGCAGCAATGGTTTGTTCATTGCGATCGCGTGAGTTCATCCACGACCGCGAAGGTAGGAGTGTGATCGCGTAGGGTGAGCATCCTTGGTCAGTGCGTTCGAGTGGGGATCCTTGCGTTCACGTAAAGGAATGTAGGCATCAGGAGTTGGGGTGTATCTCTACGCGGTTGCGTGAAGCCAACCACGATCGCGTAGGCTTGGAAAGGCTGAGTAGTGTGATCGCGAGCCGTCCCCTACGATCGCGTAGAAGAGGTTTTTGGGTGCGTGTTGGTTATTCTTCGCGACCAGTCGCGATCGCGATGAAGAAAAGACTGGGCAGTGTTTTAATAGCCAATCCGCGACCCTTCTTCACTTTTCTACCATTTCTGGATGGGATTGAAGCTTTTGATAGAGATGTTTGAGGAAACAAAAGGGGAATCACTTGGAGGTATTATTCTTGACTTCATAACTCGTTTATATGTGATTAAAGGTCTAATTAGTGGTGACAATTTGGGGGAAATCAGTGAAAAATAGGTGATTAGGGCTTGAAACTAAGAGACCTTAAAATGGGGATTTGAAGGGTCATTTGGACTCCGATTTCAGTGTTCTTGATATGTATAGACTCGTGGGAGGATGAGGACCATTTTGGTGGAAAATATATCGAGTTCCGAGATGAGGGCTGGGCGGTCGAGTTTGGCCAATTTCGGGAATTGTGTGTTACACCCCATGTTTTCGTAAGTGAGAGTACATCGTAAGTCAACTGATGTAAGCTCAAAAATAAGATTATATTTGGAAGAATATAAAGTAATTTAATCGGGTTACCTTGAAGGTTACAAATATTTAAGATCATGAATAACGAATACCAAGAGGGTTGGAAAACATAGAAGCTAAACAAATTGAAGAAAATAAGTTTCGTCGAAAGTCGACGAGTTTGGAATGTTACAACATGTACTTTAGGGTGAGACTATGGTTCGTTACATTATATGGAATTTATTATACGAGTTATATTTATCGTATGATAGTCGTGTGCTACGTTTTGAAGTCAAGCAAGTTGTGGAACAAAAGTCTGCAAAGGTCTTCATAAGTTACACTCATAATGTGCTTAAACTTAGGTCAAATGTAACTGAGATTTTCTCCTAATATACTTGGAATTTTTGGATGATCTACCAACCAAATTTAATATCTATGAGTCTAGTTTCCAACTCATTAAACCGTTCATCAATACGACAGAGGAGTAGAGATATATTTGCAGTTTCGCAAGACTGAGCAGACATCATAAGTGACAAGTAGGTGGATCACTAGAGCTTTTTGAGAAATATATTTCATATGTTATATGAGGTCTTATTGGAACATATTATATACCAAATTGAAGGTCTTCGAATTTAGTTTCCAACTCTCTTAACCGTTCGTTCATACGACATTGGTATAAAAAGATATAAGCGTCAGAATATGGACCAATCCTAGGGTGCCAAGCTAGCACCTCTTTGACTTTTCCAAAATTGATATATATGTGTCTTAGGTCGGTTTTCTCTTAAATTTTCACCATAAATCGACCAGAGAACACCCATAAACATAACCTCAAGCTATCTTCTAGGGTTTCAAATAATATTATCATCCTGGGCATGAAATCGAGAAGCGATAACATCAAGACGATCCCTACGACGTAAGTGTCATTATACCGCCTCTCTTTTTTCTTTGTAGTTAGAGTTTTGGAAGGTACTTCATAGTTAAGAAACATCTAATATCTGTATTTAAGTGTTTAAATATCAAGGAAGGTTTATAAATTTGTTTTCTAATAGTTAGAACTCACGGGACGATGATCGGAAGCCGTGAGTTCGAGTTATTTAACTTGTAGTGGACTGTTTTGTGTTGCTGTTGGGCTGAGTGTTTTACTACTGTTTTGTTGAGTTTTTGAGGAGGAAGGGTTTGGAGAAACACCATATAGATGTAGGGTTTTGGGCTGGTCGTTCGTTGTAATATTTCCGGGTCGTTTGACACGACTACGGTGGTCGTCTTATGTATGAAGTGATTAGGTTGTGTGTGGACTGTTTTGGGAGGCTCAATATGATTATTATTGATGTTGTTTGGGATGTTTGGTGAATGTTTTTACTTGTGTGAAGTCATATATATAGGGGAGGTGATTTCTGTTTCATCGTAAAATAGGTTGTGGTCGATACATAATAGTTATGACGCTTAAACGATAACGATAGTGTCGTTTCTCTTATTGTAGATTAAGGAGTTGTGACATTTGCATAGCTTGAGGTTGGGACAGTATATACAAGGTATGTGAGGCTATTCCTTTCCTTCTTTTGCACGACTCCGATTGTACATAATGCAATGAACGAGCTTCCAAAGATACTCTACTCTTAGAAGCTAGCAGTACTTACATTGTTTCCCTTCTTATGGAACAATTGATGTTGAGGTTGCTTCTCTTATTCTTATGTTATCAATGTTGTTGGTACTTCCTGATTCTTATAAGATTCTTGATGAAGAGTTAATCCTAATAACGTGGACGGAGAATATCGACCTTATGTCACTCTGAAAGGTTCAGAATATGATTCCAATGTATATATATATGTATCTATTTTACTCTACCGAGCCGCGCTATAGTCGGCCGGGTATGGCACCTATTGTGCAACCACTGATCAGTTGGCTTTACTGAGCTTCACGTGGCCGGGTATGTTTTACCGAGCCTATTACGGCCGGGTATGATATGATGATGATGATTCCCACAGAGGCGAATGTTTTAAAGGTTTATGTATATATATGTATGTATCACACATTTCATGTCATTAGCCCTCAGAGGTACTCAGATGTTACAGGTTGTATATTATTTATCCCCGTTTACATTACTGTTCTTACTTATGCTTTCCTGCCTTACATACTCAGTACTTTATTCGTACTGACGTCCCTTTTATTTGTGGACGCTGCATGTCGTGCTACAGGTCCCGATAGACAGGTAGACGTAGCTCCCCAACCACAATAGGATTTCCAGTTCAGCGATTATAGGCGAGATCCCTTCTCCGGACTTGCTGTGGTCTTGGTATGCATTTTCGTTATAGACATTATGGGTATGTCGGGGCCCTGTTCCGGCTATGTTGCATTAATTATGCTCCTTTAAAGGCTCATAGACAGGTGTCGACTTATGTATAGTTTGGTATGCCTTGTCAGATGATTTTTGTTGTATAGTCTTTCATGGAAACGTGGTAGCTCCTAACTTCTAGTTTCTTCGCAGTCTTTTTATCCTATGTTATGCATGTTCATTCCATTATCTTTCATTGTTTGGTGTTCGTAATCCATATCTACCACTTATATTGATCTCGTCGTCCCTTAAAGATAATAAGAAGGTTAGATAAAATATACGTTGGTGCTCGGCAAGTATGACCCGGGTTCTAGTCATGATCCTCCAGTTTGGGTCGTGACAAACTTGGTATTAGAGCCGGTATGTCCTAGGGGTTGTCTATGAGCCGTGTCTAGTAGAGTCTTATTTATGGGTGTGTTGTGCACCACACTTATAAGCAAGAGGCTACAGGGCATTTAGAATTGTTACTCTTTCTTCTTACTCTAGATCGTGTGGTAGAGCTTAGTTATAAGAATTCAAACTTCTAAATTCTACTTTATTCGTAATACAACGATACCTCATCCAAGTAAACAATTGGTAAGAGGTTGAATGTGGTTGTATAAGAGTTGAGTTAGGAACTCGATTTTGCATCATGCCTATGATGAGTAAATGTAAGGTCTTCAGTAGATTATGTGTGTACTAAGACGGGTAAGTTTCTTGAAAGGAGATCTAAGGCAAGAATATCTATCCACCCATATGGTAAAAAGAAATAAGAGAATCGGAAGGTAGATACAAGTTTCAGCAAGTAAAAGAAGCAAGATGAAGAAGGGTACGAGGTACCTAGTTAATAAAGATTATCAATATTTATGATTCAGAGAGAGAAATATAAGAATTTTGAGTTACCTTCAACTATAACAAAGGTATGAACAGTTGTCCACACCCATCTCATTTATGCCCTATGGAAGCTAATAGAAGTAGTGTAATAGAAGGACGGATATCAGGATCCGACTGGGGTTAGAGTGACCCAAAAAGGTGGATGGATTGTTTGCGTTAGTCAACATATTTGAAGCATAGTGCAATCGTGGTAATAGATATCCTTGAGAGACATCCACATGGTGCACTCTATAATAGAACAATCAGATATGAATACTAGAATATTCAGAAATTTCAAAAGATAGGCACTAGAATCCTAGAAGGGATAAATATTTTCCTTAGTATGACTCCAACCCCTAGTAAAAAAAAAGAATGTTAGACGTCCTGAAGAGCCAGTGAGATGAAGCAGGGGGAGCTAAAAGTGAAAGAACGTTTTGTTGAAGTTTTCATAATAAGGTAATAGACAGAAATATTAGCAGGAGAATAAGAAGAGAGTAAATGAAACATTATGAGTAAAATGTGATAAATGAGTGATAACGGTAAATAAAAATATGACAGGATGACAGAGTCTATAGTCAAGTGAAGGAAAAGACAAGATGAGGCATGCCTTGAGACAATAAAAGTATAAGCCGTAAAGTCATATCCTCATTTCGAGAAACCAGTTGCTGATTCCGACGTGATTACCAGAAGGAAAAGTTAGACCCCCGAGTAATAGAGATTAGTATAGGATAGTAAACAAAGAAAAATCGAACATGAATTAAGGATCAAAGGAATTAGTAATAGTCGGCATTGTTTCAAAGATAGTGTTTCGACGATAATAGAATGAACAATAGAAGAATAACCTTTAAAGGTCATTCACGAAGACGCTTTCCTAAAGCAAGCACTATGAGCAGAGTTAAGCTTAAGGGACTAGATGTGCCAGTTACACCAAGTGTCACCTTTGTGCATAAGAAATTCAGTTATCCATGGTGTTGAAGGGTTACCGCAAGGCGAGTAATATGTGTGTGAAGATGTGGAAAAAAAATGCCAAAGAGGAAGAGGTAACAATCGAATGGTAAAGGAAGAATGCGGTAAAAAGGTGAAAGGAACGAGATTGCATTTATTCATATCCTATAGATATAATATGACTCCAGAACATTATGCAAGCATGACGCTGGGGAGAATCAATAAGGGTTTCGCACTCGATGATATTGATAAATAAATGTGAATGAACACTTGATACATAAGGACCCGTACGAGAGGTAAGTTAAGACAAAGAACATAACCCAAGAGGCGTTACATAAAATACAGATATGAGAGTGGACCAACGGGTAGTCTATAGTTGATTCAGGAAGAGCCTAGTTATGGCTAGATAGGAGGATATAGGCAAATCAGTAGATCATGCAAGATAAACGTAGTGAAACCCAGCATAAGAAATTCGGTCTCTTAGATACGACATCGTAATCCTCAAGAAATATTTAGACAGGAGTTGGGGTAGTAGAAGGTACAATGTATGTGTTATGGAAATAAAAGAGATTGCCACACGGGAGACAACTAAAATTTCAATTCAGAAGCAACCCTACGAGCACAAGGGCACGGAGGTAAGTAACTAAGGATAATGAGAGGCGATCAAGAAAATCAGGAATACCGTGGGGTATACAATGTAATAAGGTCGCAACTTTATAAGAGTCAGAAAATCTTCCCTAAGCACTGCAACGAAAGACTAGCTGAGGAAATAAGAAAACAGGCTTTAACATAAGCATAGTGACCTAAAGAAGAAATGGTCTTGTAACAGCAGTCTCACTATAATGTTGTATGCACTCCATAAGAAAGTGGCACCTATTGTGGATAATGAACGGGAAGAAGAAAAAAAATCAAAAGTTGATAATAGAGATCATATGAGTTACAGGGAACTCCCCTATTCGTGGGCACTAAGATAAGACAAGTATCCATGCAGCAAGTGATAGAACAACAAGGAAAAGTAATTGCTTACATTTAAAGACAACTGAGAAGGCATGAAAGGAAATCTATGGTGCTAGCATGTTAAAAGGAAGGTTGCGAGTAGTATAAATAGATATGTGTAGGTCGCAAGCTAAAGTAGAGCAACAAGGTTTTAGCTAGACAATAGTAAGGATAAGAAAAGGTGAGTGAGAAGGTAACGAGAATAGGTAATTCCTCGAGATTAAATCCATCACAACAAGAGAGCTGATGGTTTCCATAAAGTTATAAAAAGCTCAGTGTAGGATGAGTGAACTCAAAGGAGTTTAAAACTAGGAGCATTTAGAAGAGATAAAATGCTACCCTGGTAGTAAAGTAAGGGTGTAATTGTGATAAATGATAAGAGGATGATGTTTAGTCCTTTGATTGAGTAATGATTTTGAGAATAAGTATTTCATGAACTGCACCGAATTAGAATACCCCCATAAGATGAATCACATTGCGAGCTATGAAATACAGTTATTGGAGTATAATATCGTCCCTAAGTGGATTAGGAAAATCACTTCATATATTCCCCGATGAGACGTGAGCCCTAATGACGATATATCACATAAGAGGTTTTAAATTATCAGTGGTAGATTATAGATCGACATTAAGGTGAATCAACAATAAATGGATGAAAGTTACAAATATGAGATGAGATTAGGTATTCATTATTAAGATTAACAGTAATAAGAAATCATTAAATGGCTTAGATTTATACATATAAGATAAGAAACGAGAGAATAACCTGGAGTTGGGTAGCAGACCTCGATAATAATAAATTGAAGTAAGAGTTATAATACAGTATGACCTAACTAGTTATGGTAATGCCATAAGCATATATAACTAAGGCCGTGAAGCAAAATATAGCAATAGTTGTAAGTTCAACAAAGTACCAATCCAAGAACTTTAGTACACCTATAGATGCCCAAAGGGACAGCTTTTCATAGTACTATATATGTTCACAAAGTGAATCCTAAAGATGGGTTAAAAGCTGACCAAAAAAAAAAAGGAGATAAGAGTCACATTGGCGCACATTCAAGGTTAGAATCATCCGAGCTGCATGAAAGAAGGTAGAAACAGTGAATATATTGGAAAAATTTCGACCACAAGTCGTGGAGTAAGAAAGAGGCCTAAAGAGAGGGATGCCCTAGCCTTTGGATTTATTCATCGAACAACTCCCTAGATGGAAAAGACAATATTAAAGTATTCGTAAGAGTTATTGCTTAAGATACGGATAAGTGCATTATCCAACATTTGAGGACGAATGTTCCAAAGAAGGGAATGATGTTACACCCCATGTTTTCGTACGTGAGAGTACGTCGTAAGTCAATTAATGTAAGCTCAGAAATAAGATTATATTTGCAAGCATATAAAGTAACTTAATCGGGTTACCTTGGAAGTTACAAATATTTAAGATCATGGGTGACGAGTACCAAGAGGGTTGGAAAGCTTAGAAGCTAAACCAACTGAAGAAAATAAGTTTCGTCGAAAGTCAATGAGTTTGGAATGTTACAACATGTACTTTAGGGTGAGACTATGGTTCGTTACATTATATGATTTATTTTTATTGTATGATAGTCGTGTTCTACGTTTTGAAGTCAAGCAAGTTGTGGAACAAAAGTCTGCAAAGGTCTTCACAAGTTACACTCATAATGTGCTTAAACTTAGGTCAAATGTAACTGCTATTTTCTCCTAATACTTGGAATTATTGGATGATCTACCAACAACATTGAATATATATGAGTCTAGTTTCCAACGCATTAAACCGTTCGTTAATACAATAGAGGAGTAGAGAAATATTTGCAGTTTCGCGAGACTGAGCAGACATCATAAGTGACAAGTAGGTGGATCATTAGAGCTTTTTGAGCAATATATTTCATGTGTTATATGAGGTCTTATTGGGACATATTATATACCAAATTGAAGGTCTTGGAATTTAGTTTTCAACTCTCTTAACCGTTCGTTCATACGGGTATAAAAAGATATAAGGGTCGGAAGATGGACCAATCCTAGGGTGCAAGGCTAACACCTCTTTGACTTTTCCAAAATTGATATATATGTGTCTTAGGTCGGTTATCTCTTCATTTTTCAGCATACATCAACCAGAGAACACCCATAAAACCTCAAGCTATCTTCTAGGGTTTCAAAGAAGATTATCATCCCGGTCATGAAATCGAGAAGCGATAACATCAAAATGATCCCTACAACGTAAGTGTCATTGTACCGCCTCTCCTTTTTCTTTGTAGTTAGAGTTTTGGAAGGTACTTCATAGTTAAGAAACGTCTAATATATGTATTTAAGTTTTTAAATATCAAGGAATGCTGATAAATGTGTTTTCTAATAGTTAGAACTCACGGGACGATGATCGGAAGCCGTGAGTTCGAGTTATTTAACTTGTAGCGGACTGTTTTGTGTTGCTGTTGGGCTGAGTGTTTTACTACTGTTTTGTTGAGTTTTTGAGGAGGAAGGGTGTGGAGAAACACCATATAGATGTAGGGTTGTGGGCTGGTCGTTCGTTGTAATATTTCCGGGTCGTTTGACACGACTACGGTGGTCGTCTTATGTATGAAGTGATTAGGTTGTGTGTGGACTGTTTTGGGAGGCTCAATATGATTATTATTGATGTTGTTTGGGATGTTTGGTGAATGTTTTTACTTGTGTGAAGTCATATATATAGGGGAGGTGATGTCTGTTTCATCGTAAAATAGGTTGTGGTCAATACATAATAGTTATGACGCTTAAACGATAACGATAGTGTCGTTTCTCTTATTGTAGATTAAGGAGTTGTGACATTTGCGTAGCTTGAGGTTGGGACAGTATATACAAGGTATGTGAGGCTATCCCTTTCCTTCTTTTGCACGACTCCGATTGTACATAATGCAATGAACGAGCTTCCAAAGATACTCTACTCTTAGAAGCTAGCAGTACTTACATTGTTTCCCTTCTTATGGAACAATTGATGTTGAGGTTGCTTCTCTTATTCTTATGTTATCAATGTTGTTGGTACTTCCTGATTCTTATAAGATTATTGATGAAGAGTTAATCCTAATAACGTGGACGGAGAATATCGACCTTACGTCACTCTGAAAGGTTCAGAATATGATTCCAATGGGTCCTACATGCATTGTATATATATGTATCTATTTTACTCTACCGAGCCGCGGTGTAGTCGGCCAGGTATGGCACCTATTATGCAACCACTGATCAGTTGGGTTTACCGAGCTCCACGTGGCCGGGTATGTTTTACCGAGCCTATTACGACCGGGTATGATATGATGATGATGATGCCCATAGAGGCGGATGTTTTAAAGGTTTATGTATATATATATATATATATATATGTATGTATCACACATTTCATGTCAGTATCCCTTAAAGGTACTAAGATATTACAGGTTGTATATTCTTTATCCCAGTTTACATTATTGTTCTTACTTATGCTTTCCTGCCTTACATACTCAGTATTTTATTCGTATTGACGTCCCTTTAATTTGTGGATGCTGCATGTCGTGCTGCAGGTTCTGATAGACAGGTAGACGTAGCTCCCCCACCACAGTAGGCTTTCCCGTTCATCGATTATAGGCGAGATCCCTTCTTCGGACTTGTCGTGGTCTTGGTATGCATTTTTATTATAGATATTATGGGTATGTCGGGGCTCTGTTCCGGCTATGTTGCATTAATTATGCTCCTTTAGAGGCTCATAGACATGTGTCGGCTTATGTATAGTTTGGTATGCCTTGTCGGATGATTTTTGTTGTATAGTCTTTCATGGAAGCGTGGTAGCTCCCAACTTACATGTAGTTTCTTAGCAATATTGTTATCCCATGTTATGCATGTTCATTCCATTATCTTTCATTGTTTGGTGTTCGTAATCCATATCTACCACTTATATTAATCTCGTCGGCCCTTAAAGATAATAAGAAGGTTAGATAAAATGTACGTTGGTGCTCGGAAAGTATGGCCCGGGTGCTAGTCAAGATCCTCCAGTTTGTGTCGTGACATTTTGCCTAATTATGATATTTTTCGATTGGGTTTCATCTCCCTAGCATATTTTTATGTGATAAATCTGATTTTGATAGACTCGGAGCTTTTGGGAGTTGATTCGAGGGGCAAGAGCATTGCGGAGTAGCATTTTGGACTGTTTTGAGGTAAGTAGCGATTATAACTCTAAACCTGAGGGTATGAAACCCCGGTATTTTACATTGTTTATGTAAAATGAGGTGACACACATGCTAGGTGACGAGCGTGTGGGCGTGCACCTATATGGATTATGACTTGGTCCATCCCGTAGCGACTATTAAGCCGCGTATTCAATTTGAAAACCTTACGATATCCTGTATTTTAGAAATCTATACTTGTTTATGGGCTGTAAGCCATGTTTGGAGCCTTGTGCCGATCTGTTAGACTTTCAGAGGTAATTCTATACTATTCTCACACTATCCTGATAGAACATTTGCGAACTGAGTCATGTTTTCTACTTATTGTTAGTTTCACTGTTATTATCACTATTTTGAAACTCTAAGAGGTATTTTGGGGCTGAGTGTTGTGAGTGAGATGAGTTGCCCGAGTGTCTTGCGAGGATGACTGAGTGAGGCCGAGAGACGAGTATGTGAGGATAGTTATGGATCGGGCTGCACGCCGCAACAATATATATTATATATTATATGAATCGAGCTGCACGGCGCAGCAATATACATCATATATGGATCAGGCTACATTCCATAGCATATATATATATATATATATATATATATATATTGGATCGGGTTGTACGCCGCAGCAACATAGTGTTTGGGTTGTAGGAGCCCCTCTGGAGTCTGTACACCCCCAGTGAGCACAGTCGACTATTTTATGGATCGGGCTGCACGCCGCAGCGTATTATATATGGATCGGGTTGCGCGCCCCAGTGAGAGTGCTTAGTGAGGGCATGGCATACTGATAAGGGAGATATGAGTGACTGAGATACCGTGATATTGGGCCTGAAAGGCGGTTACTTTGTGAATTTTAGTGTTTTCTCACTCTTCTTTATACTGAGTTTTCCTAACAAAAGTTGAACTGCTATTTTTACAAAAATATTATTTATAAATGCTCGTCACTACACTCAAGGTTTTAGTTACTTCGGTTACTTACTGAGATGGCATACTCACGTTACTCCCTGCACCCCTGTGTGCATATCTAGGTACTGTACCATCTCGCTAGTGTCTTCTAACGTGCTTGGGTATTTGCTCGAGGATCGAGGTAGCTGCTCAACGTCCACAACTAACCTCCTTTCCTTCCTATTCCTATACATTGATGTCTCTTTTAGACTTGTATTAGTGACAGAGTTATATTTCGATATTGTGATGACCCAAGGGGTCATTTTAGAAATTTAGACTTCGTTCCATGCTTAATAGCCATAAAAGACTAATTTTAATTACATCAATTTGCGTGCGTAGTCCGGGTGTGAAACTGGAAAGCTTTTAGGTGAAAATATGAGAAATATAAATTTCTAGAGTTAAAAATTGATTATAGTTGACTTTGGTCAACATTTTGAGTAAACGGACCCGGATATGTGTTCCGACGATCCCGGGAGGTCCGCAGTAAAATATGGGACTTGGGCGTATGCCCGAAAATGAATTCCGAGGTCCCAAACCTTAGAAAATAATTGTCACGACCCAAAACCGGTCCAGGTCGTGATGGCACCTAACGGCGAGGTTAGGCAAGCCAACGTACAACTATAACAATAAAAGTGCGGGATACAATAACAACATGGGTTAAGGCCGTAGAAACAAGCTGAACCACAGCTAGGCCCAATACATATACAACCCTGATAACTACAACAAATGTGTGCCACGACTAGTGTCACAGTATCAACGGGCGGCTACATAGATACAATAGTAGAAATACATATACAAAATATACAAGCCGCAGTCTGGAACAAAAGACTGAGCAAAAGGAAACTAGAAGGCTCCAGAGGTGCTGTCAGGATGACGCCAAGAAGACAGCTCCCTGTATGGAGTGACGCCGCGATCAGTATCTATCAACAAGCGGACGACCAGACGGACCAGCCTCAGTACCTGCACAGTCGAGTGCAGAAAAAGAAAGAAAGTGCAGCTTGAGTACATATAAACGAATATGTACCCAGTGAGTATCCCGTCTAAACTCGTAAAGAGTAGTGA
>ML285260.1:0-28854 GCA_005239495.1 Nicotiana undulata
TCGATCAAATACAGTATCGAGTGCCAGTCGTGCCTCCCCTAGTTTGGGGGCGTGACACCAAGTATGGGGTAAATCACAAAGTGTCCACTCCCTACCATCCTCAAGCCAGTGGGCAAGTTGAAGTCTCAAATTGGGATATCAAGAACATTTTATCCAAGACCGTGAATGCAAATAGGACCGATTGGTCTAAAAAGCTTGATGATGCACTTTGGGCATATAGGACGGCCTTCAAGACCCCGATTGGTATGTCACCGTATCGGTTGGTGTATGGAAAGGCATGTCACCTCCCGGTTGAGTTGGAGCACAAGGCACTTTGGGCTATGAAGAAGTTGAACTTGGATTGGGACACCGCTGCTAATCTTCGTGTTGATCACCTTAATAAGCTTGATGAGTGTAGATTCCATGCCTATGCAAGCTCTTCTTTGTACAAGGAGAAAATGAAGTATTTGCACGACAAGTATGCTAAGGACCGGTAGTTCAAAGTGGGAGGCTTGGTGTTACTCTTCAACTCAAGGCTCTGTCTCTTCCCAGGCAAAGTCAAGTCAAAGTGGAGTGGTCCGTTCGAGGTGGTGTTGGTTACACCCTTTGGTGCACTTGATCTAAAAAACAAGAATGGTGAAATTTTTCGTGTGAATGGGAATCGGGTCAAACACTACTTGGGGAAATTTGAAGATAGCCACGTGGTGGCTTTGCTGAAGTTCACTTGAACATGGTAACATGCGTCGTGCCGCGATGATAAATCAGGCGCTTCTTGGGAGGCAACCCCGGTATTTTCTTTTCTTTCTTTTTTGTTTCTTCTTGTAGAGTAGAATTTTTGTAAACTAACTTGTTTGTGAAGTTGGTGTAGGATTTGGTGGATGCAGTGCAGGAAACAAAGTCTGGGAAAACTGGGCTAACTAGTCAAATTCGTTGCAGTGGTCACTATTCCGCGGTCAGCGATCACACAACCGCTGCAACGAATATCTCCCGCTGACGCGGTGAAGCTGAGGCCCAAATGTAACCTCTATGATTATCCATTCCGCTGACATATGTGGGATTCTGCTGCAACGGCAAAAATCCGCCGACAACAGTGAAGAAGATTGCCCAGTTCTGCAAAAAGAAGAAAAGCGCGGTCAGTGGTAAAATTCTACCGCTGTACTAGGTAATTCGGTGGGGTCCTAGATTTTAAGTATAAATACTTAGGGACCCCCTTCTTTTACCCTTTTCACTCATTTTCATCTCAGACCACTATTACTACTGCTCCTCACTTCACTGTGCATCCAAGACCCATTTTTCTCACATCTTAGCATCCTACGTATTCATCTAAAAGTGGTATGTTCTCATCAATTGATTTTAGTTGTAGATTCTTTTTAAGACTTTGTGTGTGTTTCTTTTTTTTTCTTTTTAAATTAGAGTTAAAAAAGCCCTAATTCTTAAAACATGATTCATCAATGTGTTATAATCTATGGGGTAGTGATTTTTTGTATCCTAAGGGATATAAGGTTCTTATTTCATGTGTTTCAAGCTCAATTTTATGAACATGGTAAAACCCTAGGTGGAACCCTGCTGTTAGTGCATGTTTAAATTGAATTCCACTGCAGCGAACCAAAATTCTGCTGACAGCGGAATCTTCTGAAGGCAAAATGTTGAGCTGTAATTTCCGCTGCAGCAGTGGCCTTTCGCTGCAGTGGACATTTTTGCGCTGGGCGCGTTTTCAAAGTTCAGAGAGTTGGGTATTCTGATTCCCACACTTCCGCTGCAGTGGTCAAAAATCCGCTGATAGCGGTGGCCCCTCCGCTGCAGCGGTCAAGTTTTCGCTGATAGCAGAAGTCTGTGTCCTACACTGTTTTGTCCTTTGCACCTGTTATATTTGTGATTTCATTGGGTACTTAGGTACAATGTTCTAACAACCTTTGTTTACATGTTTGCAAAAAATGGTAAGATCACGAGGATGAGCAGACAAGCAACCCGGGAGGGGTGACTCTTCAAGGGGCGGGGCAAGGGCAAACAACATGCATCCCCCTTAGGCCCGACAAAGACCATTGGGAAGAAACAAACAATAAAAAAGCCAAGCCCGGACCAATCTGAATCTAGTGAATATTTTCCTTCCCGGAAAGCTTCAGAGGGAAACATTGGAGCAGCCTTAGCAGAGGCATTGGCCCAACCAAGGAGGCTTGTCAACGAGCCTACAAGCTCCAACTCTTCTGATGATTTGCGTCTTTCCAGTGACTCCACACCACCCCAGGATACCGGTTCAGCAGCCGAGTCCACCACCCATGCTTCTATAAACCTTGAGAGTTCTGATGAGGCACCTGATGATGACACACCCTAGTACAGACTACAAGACTTCTTCGGACCAGAAATCCTTCAGCATGGAGGGATCGATTTGTTTCTGAACCTGCCTACCACAAATTTAGAGAATGGTGGCCTCAGAGGTCACTGATCCCTGAGAGGCCTTTCATTGTTAAGGATCTGCTACCTCATAACCCAAATGTCAAGAAGTAATTTGAGGAAAGAGCGGGGTGGGGTTTCTTCACTAGAAAAGTTGAGGATGTCAATGAGTACTTTCTGAAGGATTTTTATGCTAATGTGGCCCACACAAAAAGGGATATGTATCTTACCCAGGTTCGAAACAAGAAGATCTTGTATAATGGGAGGGCATTCAATGACTATGCAGGCTTTGATAATGATGATGAGACTCACTACAAGGAGAAAGTAGCCCTGATAGAGTTGGCTCGTCCTTGGCTGGATTCTATTATTGCTATCCTAGGGACTACTCCAACTTTAGTTGACTGTAGGTTCCACCATCTACAGGAACACACTCAGCTTCAAGGCCAAGGGATGGGCGACCTTTGTTTGCATCTGGATAGATCACATCCTTCATGACAGTGACATGCCCCTCTCTCGGGCCCTGATTGTTGGAGCGATTATGGATGGCATCCCGATTAATGTCGGGAATATCATGGCCAGGGTTATTGACCGGATAGTGCAGAGAAATGAGGCCGAAGTCAGCTTTTTCATGGTATAGTCTAAAAGTTCTGGACAACCCTAAGGCAAAAGGGAAATCCACCACATCTATTGCTCTTGGTACTTCCACTGCTACTGAGCCTTCCGCTGCTGCCAAGGGCTCCACTACTGCTGAGGGGCCCACTGTTGCTGCTGGCCCGGAGTCTTCCTCGGGTCCTTCCATTTCCATTCCAGTCCCGGTGCCTACATCTTCCACATACCCTCAGACTGCCCTAAGGGTGTCTCAGACTTTAGCTAGTATCACCAACTGACTGAAGGTAGCTTCTTATAAGCTCAATGATCTCTCTACCACTATTGCAGCTCAGTCAACTCTAGCTCCAGCTCAGATTACACTGCCTCTAACACTGGAGGAAACATTGAGGATCCTGGTTGATAACCAGAAGAAAATCATGGAGACCCTGGACAAGCATGGGAAGGAGATCCACTCTTTGGGAAAATCTGTGAAGAAAATGAAGAAGTCCCAAGATGATATGAAGAAGGTCCAAGTGGAGATGCAGACAACTCAAGCTTCTTTGAAGAAGGAGGTCGCGAAGCTCACAGTGGCGGGGGACATCCCCCTTGATTGGTTGATAGGAGAGCCCGCACCCACTGATCGAGTTGCACAGGTTCAGGAGCCGGAGCTTACCTCAACCCCGGTTCGCAGTGGAGTCATCCCTAGGACTGATGACATGGAAATCCAACTTGAGGATCCATAGGGACAGACCTCCTCACTTTCACAGGACCCTGCTCCAGCCACTATCATTGTACCTTCTTCTACAGTTGATCCTGACCCTATGCAGACAGAGGTGCCATAGGGAGTTTTATTTTACTCTCTCTCACCCTTTTTCCCTATTTTATATTTTTGGGCATCCAGAATTGAGGACAATGCTACTTCTTATTGGAGGGGGTGGCCTCTATTTGGTGATTCAGATACTTTGACATTTTTTGGGCTGTAATAACTAATGATACTATTTTTCTTTTCCTTATTTGCATTTTCGTTCCTTTAGTTTGTTTTACTTTTGGTATGTATATATTCAGTTTCCCTTCTTATGTATATATTCATTCCCCTCTTAAAGTATATTCTACCTAATCCCCTATTGTACATATTCATTTCTACTTTTCGTATTTTTACTTTATAACTTCTTTAGATTTTCAATTTATAGTTTAACTTCTTATTTCATTTAGTAGCTTCTTTTTGAGTTTATAGCTTCTTCTTTACTTTTTGCGTTATCAATAAGCCCATTATTTTCTTAAGGCCACGGTTCTTTCCAGGGGTGGAAATTGTGCGAACCGGGTGTCTCTTCCCTACGACGGACGGTGTGACAACCTTCTTAAGGGATTGAGTCTGTTTTTAGTTTTTGTTTTTATTTTCCTTTGTTTTTGTAGTAGTGAATAAATGTGACTAGAATAAGCTTCACCTGGCACCATCATACTTACCTTTGACCTCATGGTTAGAGACAAGTTACAAACGAGTCTAGTTCTAATTGTGACCCTTAGAGTCTTGAGTTGACTAAAACTGGCGTCAAGTGGTGTATATAGCCATATGTGAGTGTTCAATCTAAACCGAGGTTGTTGTGGGCCCTCGACTCTATGCTCTTTAACAATCCTGAGGTTTTAGAGGTGAGGTTTGAATTGCATATCCCGAGTGACGTGCCTGAAAGTCTAGAACTTGCCCCAAGTGTTTTTCTAGGAAAAATCTTAAGTTAGCTCGACTTGTGAAATTATCATAGGCCCTCCTTGATTCCCTGTTGATATTAAAAGACTTCCATAGCCTACCAAGACAAGATCCTTGTTCACGTCCCACCAACACTACTATATAAGTAGACAGGCACGAGTCGTGTAGCTTTTACCCGAGAAGGTCGGGATCGAATCCACAGAGAGTCTTTATATGGGAGTGAGTGTCTAAGTGAGCTAATAGGGGAGAGTGTTACTAATTACACTTCTAAACATATTGGGTTGAACTATACTATGATTAGTTCTAAGGATTTTGTACTAACTAATAATTGCGATGTTTTTGTTGGTGTTTTCTTATATTGATAAAGGCACTAGGGTCGTGACCTTTGCCTAGGTGGATGTACGACAAGTTTCAAGTCTAAGGTCGGGGAATTCACTAGGGATACAGCTATAGCCAATGCACTCAGGTTCCCACTCTATACCTCTCGGTAGTTTGAGTGGCATTACCCAAATTGACTCTCTCGAGATCAATGGGGTATCAATTAAGCAAGCAAGTAAGGCTTAGGTAGGGTATTACTCTCTCGAGGTTTAACCCATTAATTAGGGCTCAAGTAGGGTTTTACCATTTCTGGGATCAACCCAATTGATTGGGACTACCAATCTATTGATAATGCCCTAATTTCCTATTAGGCTAATTTTCTAGACTCAAGTCCTCTTTCTCAAGAAGGACCCAAGCCATGAAAGGGATAATTAGTGTTTGCAACCACCAATTATAGCAATAACAACACCAAATTAGCCTAAATAGCTAACACCCACTAATTTCGCAACCTTAATTTAACAAACCCATTACGTACCCACACTAGGGTTGAGCCACAACCCTAGCTAATGGGTCTAGCTACTCATAATCAAAGTAGAAACCAATGATAGAGAAGAAGAACAACCCATTAATCTATAATTAACAATGAAAATTGAAATTCCAATGTTAAAATAGCAAGAACAAAGCTAAAAATGCAAAACCCTAGGCACAAGAACGAGTTTCAGCTCTGAAAATTCCCAGATATCTAAAAAAATTACAAAATAGTCTATTTATAGTCTGACAGAATTTTGGACAAATATGCCCCTGCTGGGCCACCGCGGACCGCGAAAACACGATTGCGGTCCGCGAAAATCATCTGGGTCTTGACTGTTGGGCTGCTGAAATTGAACCACCGCGAACTGCAAAATTAGGACCGCGGTCGCGGTGAGCTTTTCCTTCGAACTGGTTCTCTGAAGTTGATCTTCGCGGACCACGAAACCATGACCGCGGCCGCGGTGGAACCCTGCCTTGCCTGCAGCATCTCTGAAGTCAGCCACCGCGGTCCGCGAAAACTGGACCGCGGCCACGATGGCCTTTTGCCTGATAACTTTTTGTTGTCTTCGATCCTTGTGCTGGATTCACTCCTGTTTTGAGCATGTTTTAGACTGAGTGTCCTCATTTTTGGTTCAATCCTTCAACAAGTACAACGTGTAAGCTTTCGGGGCTATTTTGTGTACAATTATATCCAAAACTCAGGTATAGATGAACGGAAAATGAGGCAAAAATCCAAGTTATCAACTCCCCCAAACTTAAGCTCTTGCTTGTCCTCAAGCAAACAAAAGTAGCCCCACCCATGTGATAGACTCCCCAAATATCTGGATGTCCTAATGGTGACCTCAACTAACATCAATTGGAACTAACCATAGCCCTTAATACACATGCATCATTGACATTGTTTGAATCTTTTAAAACCATAGTTTCATGTGTGATACAAGAGCTTCAAGAGTTGTTCCAACTCATCAGTGCAACTCTAACTACCACCTTGGTCAGTGTGGATCCCAGACTCTTATTCCGCGACTTCCCTAAGCACCTCACTTTTAGAATAATAACACTCAGAACAAGGAATATAGGGAATCGCTCATCTCTCATCAAGGAAAAAGTACCAAGTACGGCTCGAAGTACCATAAGCTTGCCCTTTGTGTAAATCACCACTAATGTAGGCTTCACTCGACTTGAGATCATACAGGGCTTTTGTGGAATCATAATGAAGGCTTTTGGGCAAGGGTAGGAAGTATTTGGTCAGAGTGAGTTCTATCTTTCCTTACGCACTTCATTTTTAACTGTACTCACATTTTCTTGACTTTTTGAATCATTTTATCTTTTGCATGGTTGGAGAGACACACTGTCAAACCTTTTTGTTCATTCTAGGAACTTTTCTTCACTTTTATACATTCCAAACCTTTTGTAACACTTTTTTTTCCAATTCCCTTTTATTTCTTTTTTTTTTGTTCATGCTTTTCTTTTCTATTCTTTTTCATTGCCTTTTCTATTTTCTTTCTTTTGTGCCTTCTTTTTCACTTAATTGCATCCCTCGTCTCTCCCCCAAACTTATGCTTTTTGCCTAGCGCCAAGGAAAGATCGGGTGCCAAGAGAGGGTAAAAGAATGGTTGAAGGCTTGTAGCTTGGTTATCGAAAGAAGGGTTTAAGGCTCAAATGAGTTGACTAGGGAACATGTCTTTTGGAAGGCCATGGAAGTGTCCAGTTTTGTTCAAGTCAAGGGAAGCCTATAGTCACTTCTCAAGTCAAGTTATACCTAAAATTTTGCCTAGACAACACTCAGGGCAAGTTCTAGACTTGTGGCACAGAACTTAGACTTGCAATTCGAATTCCTCACCACTCAATGCTAGGGGATTGCCATGGAAACCGAGTCGAGGGCCCACTACGACCTTGGTCGTGTTTTGAGTAACAAAAATGCTCCCGAAGAACCAACTGATGAATACCGGTCAACACAAGAGTCTCAAGATCGCCACCATCACCCTCCTAAACACAACGGTTTGTCTTTGACCATGGGATCAAAGGCAATTGTGTTAGGCCCAAGTGAAGCTTTTCTTGAGGCACCTTTATTCATTAACTAGAAAAAGGAGAAAAAAAGAAGAAAAACCAAAAACAAAAAC
Organism: Nicotiana undulata; assembly: GCA_005239495.1. Classification (NCBI taxonomy): domain Eukaryota; kingdom Viridiplantae; phylum Streptophyta; class Magnoliopsida; order Solanales; family Solanaceae; genus Nicotiana; species Nicotiana undulata. Next base: position 7,630 of record ML285260.1, read on the forward strand.
AAAAAGAAGGGGAAAAAAAGACAGACTCAATCCTTAAGAAGGTTGTCACACCATCTATCCTTGGGAAGAGCCACCTGGTTCACACAAATCCACCTTTTGGAAAGAACCGTGGCGTTAAGAAAACCAAAGGTTTATTGCCCGCGCAAAAACTAAATAAGAAGCTATAAATGAAAAATAAGAAGCTATAAAATAAAAAGTGCGTAAAGTAAAGTGCGTGAGATAGAATGAATATGTACATGAGGGGAATTTAGACGAATATACATAGGGGATGAATATTTACAATGGATAATTAACTTATACATACCAAAAATAGAAAAGTCTACAGTACCAAAATGGAAATAAAGTAAAGAAAAGAAAGAAAAATATTGTCATAATTATACAACCCATGATATCAAATGCCTAACAGGGCCACTCCCCCAACTAAGATATAGCATTGTCCTCAATGCTACATATCAAATATAGAACCTCAAAAATAATGGGAGAGAGAGAGAAGAGAGAAAACTCCCTATTGGCCCTCGGCCTGCTGTGATCCATGCTGCTGTTGCTGAATCTGTGAAGAGATAGGGTCTGATGGTGGCTGAGACAATGGCGGTGCCGGGTCTGCTACTGCTGCCTGAGGCTGGGCCTGTGGAAGGATTGGGTCAGCTGCTACCTGAGAGTGAGCTCCTGATGTCTGGGCCTCCTAGCTCTGAGTGGAAGGCTCTGCCAATACAAGCTTGATGCCCTGAGGATGGGGCATCAGCTTCCTCTTCTTCAGAGGCCTAATCGGATCCTCTTCGGGCACTGAATGTTGTTGCTGCTATTGCGGCTGCTGTGACTGTTGCGGCTGCTCAGCGGGATCTGCTAGCAATATCTCCAAGGGTATTTGATCCCCCGTAAGAGTATCCACCTCCTTTCTCAACTTTGCTACCTCCTCCTTCGATGCCCGGGTCTTTCTAAATTTCTTTGTCTCTTTGGCCAACTGTGTTAGTGCTCTATCATGGGAACCAATTGCATCCAAGATATTCTGCTGGTTGGCCAGAATCTCCTTTAGGGCGTCCTCAATGGACACTGGGACCTGTGGTGGTGGGGGGGGGGGAGTAGCTGGAGCTTCCACAACTGTAGAAATTGCGGTCAGCTTTGTTGATGCTGATTGCATCCAAGTAGTGAGGCTGGTGAGAGTCTGGTTCAGCCTCTGAGAAGTCATGGGGTAGGCTCTGGTGGAGGGGATGTCTGTTCCGGCACAGGAGGAGGGGCCTGGAACTCTTTCAGGAATGGATGGCTGGGGAAGTGAAGATGCCTCAACCACCACTGGCTCATCAGACTGGCCAGTGGAAGCAACTGACTTACCCTTTGACTTCTTCTTCGGGTTGTCATCATCTTTAAGATCATACCAAGAGAAGGGCTTGATGGGCTTTACTATGTTGTCAAACCTCTTCTTAGTTACCCCCTGATCTTCACAATAAAGAGTCAAATAATGAGGGAAGGGGTAAGAAGTGTCACCTGTGCTGACAACCCGGCTAATCACCTCTGACATCACATTCCCCACATTGATGGGGTATCCAGCCATGATAGATGCCACTAGTACAGCCCGACTGAGGGGGAGCGTCTGATCATGATGTGTCGGGTCAAGTCTGCTGCAGACAAATGTCTCCCACCCTTTGGCTTCAAAATTAAGGGACTTCCTGGTGATGGGCTTCCCAGCAGTCAGCCACTCTGGAGTCTCCCCGGGCCTAGCCAAGTGCAAAGCCAACCAATTTCTAGCAGCATCTTTTTCAGCCAACCGCTCTCGATACAAGTGATCATCAACATCATCCATCTCCAAGTATTCATTTATTGACTTTCCATCGAAGGGCACTGTGAGATTTCTGACCTGAGATGCCTTTGAGTCTTTTTCGAGAAATAGGAGATTGGTGTAGAACTCTTTCACTATGTGTTCATTGGCATCAGGAAGATATTCATTGAAGTAAGTCCACCCTCGTCGGTCCCGAAACTGTTGTTTCACATTAGGGTTGTAAGTCGCCAACTCCTTAGCAGAAAAAGTCCGCTCCGGAATGATTGAGCGTGAAGTCCACAAATCCCTGAACATGTGAAATGCTGATTCACTAATAAATCTGTCCTACCATGCATCCGGATCGCGAGTCCGCTCAACCCCCTCAAGCACCTGTGGTTCACCCTCATTGTCATTACTAGAGTCCTCATCAGATAAGGACGCTGTCGGGGAGGTGGTGTCTGTGTGACCGGCCTTATGGTCTGAGCCCTCAGATGACTCAGCATGTGCAGATTCTTGCTTCGATACTTGGGCTGGTTCTTGGGTAGGGGAGAATCATCCGAAGGTTCATTGGTTAATTTGAATGTAGAGGAGTCGTCCTCTACATATTCCGGGATGGACTCAGAAGAGGGCTCCGAAGGAACATAGTCACTATCAGAGTGAGAAGCCGCTTTGTCAGCCTTCCGGATAATTTTCCTTGTCTGCTTAATAGATTCCCGTACTTGAGGAGTTAGCTTCCTCATTGTCTTTCCTTTCCCTCGGGAGGACTTTTCTCCCCCTGTTGGATTACGACCTCCGCCGTGTGATTGAACCATTTTCTGCAAACAAACACAAGTAGATATGGTTAGTATCCAAAATAATGTAGCACAGTTTGATACATTGAATATTGAGGAACAATTGTGCTGCTGAAGGACAACCGCGGACTGCGAAAAGTCGACCGCGGACCGTGAAAATTCGACCGCGGACCGCGGTGGTTGACCCAAGGGAAAAACATCTCTCTGAATCTTCACTTCGCGGACCGCGAAAAGGCAACCGCGGCCGCGAAGCTTGAGGTTCAGAGAGGTAGCATGCAGAGCAAAAGGGACGGCGGGCCGCGAAATGTCGACCGCGGTCCGCGAAAACTGATACCTGGATTGCAATATGAGGGACCGCGGACCGCGAAGATGACTGAGACTTAGGGCTTCCAGATTTTACTGTTTTATGCTCAATTATTGAGCCCTACGTATTTAATCAGAGTAATTGAATACCAAGGGCCTAAAATGAACATTTGTGGACTAACCCTAGCATTTTGAAAGCCTAAAAGTGATAATGAGAAGAAGAGAAGAAGAGAAGAACTTACCAATTAATGAAGAAAATAAGAAAATTAAGAATTTAACTAATCACAAATGCACTTACTAGATGCTTGGATGAAGGGTTGGATGAATGCAATGAAGTTCAGGTTAGGTAGGATGAAGACACAGTTCATAGATGCTCTGGGTAGTTCAAGTGTGTAAAGTAAGAAATGAAGCCCTAATAGTCTATTTATAGAAAACAGAGGGGGCCCAACTTACCCACCGCGGACCGCGGTCACTGTAACGACCTGGGTCTGTAGCAAATGGACTTCGCGAACTTCAGAGAAGCCTCTTTTTTGATACTTAGAAAAAATTTGGACCAATTGGGCTTCGCGGACCGCGATAAATCAACCGCGGTCGCGAGGAAAACTTCGGAGAGTTGTATTTTTGACACTTAGTCAAATTTTTGCACCAAAAGAGCTTTGCGGACCGCAAAAAATCAACCGCGGCCGCGAAGCAAACTTCAAAGAGTACCCTATTCCATACTTGGCCAAATTTCCTGTGTCAAAATCAACCTACACATCCAAAACCAGTTAGTGTAACAGTGAAACCTATTCTAACAAGAAAAATAAAGAAAAATGAAAGCAAAGACACTTAGGTTGCCTCCCAAGAAGCGCCTGATTTAACGTCGCGGCACGACGCATGATACCACAATCACTTCAAATGAAGGAGGGCCACCACGTGGCTATCATCGATTTTTCCAAGATAATGCTTTACCCGATGACCGTTGACTCTGCATACTTCACCACTCTTGTTCTTAAGATCGAGAGCCCCAAATGGAGTAACATATACTACTTCAAACGGCCCGCTCCACTTGGACTTGAGCTTTCCCGGGAATAATCTCAACGGGAGTTGAACAATAATACTAGGTCACCGACCTTGAACTCTTTACCTCGAGTATATATTTCATGTAAGTACTTCATCTTGTCATTATACAAGGACGAGCTTGAGTACGCATGGAATCTAAACTCATTTAACTCGTTCAATTGTTCCACTCTGAGGTTTGCAGCAACATCCCATTCCAAGTTCAATTTCCTCAAGGCCCACATAGCCTTGTGTTCCAATTCTACGGGAAGGTGGCAAGCTTTTCCGAAGACCAAACGATATGGGGACATCCCAATTGGTGTCTTGTAAGCAGTTCGGTAAGCCCAAAGAGCATCATCTAGTTTCTTGGCCCAGTTGGTTCTATTGGCATTGACCGTCTTGGAAAGAATACTCTTTATCCCCCCGTTAGACACTTCAACTTGGCCACTAGCTTGAGGATGGTACGGGGTGGTGACTTTATGATTGACCCCATACTTAGAAAGTAAGGAGTCGAAAGCTTTGTTGCAAAAATGTGACCCCCCGTCACTGATAATAGCCCGCGGAGTACCAAACCTAGTAAAGATGTTCTTTTTGAGAAAGGCTATCACACTCCGCGCTTCATTATTTGGCAAGGCCGCGACTTCCACCCATTTTGACACATAATCAACCGCAACCAATATATACGTATTTCCACATGAACTCATGAAAGGCCCCATGAAGTCGATGCCCCAAACATCAAAGATGTCTACCTCAAGAATAGAATTCAAAGGCATCTCGTCCTTTTTGGAAATTCCCCCGGCTCGTTGGCATTCATCACATCTCAAAACTAGTTCACTAGCATCCTTATACAAAGTCGGCCAAAAGAACCCAACACTAAGCACTTTAGAAGCCGTTCTCGCCCCTCCGTGATGACCACCATACGGTGAGGAGTGACAAGAATCAAGGATAGCTAGTTGCTCTTCTTCCGGAACATATCTCCGAATCACCCTGTTGGTACAAATCTTGAAAAGATAAGGCTCGTCCCAATAAAAATCCAAGCTGTCCCTTCTAAGCTTTTTCCTTTAGTTGGAAGAGAGCTCACAAGGGACCACTCCGGTGACGAGGTAATTAGCAATATCCGCGAACCAGGGCATCTCTTGACACTGCAAGTAGTTGCTCATCCGGAAAACTATCATTGATCTCAAGTTCGTCACAAGGACGTCCTTGCTCCTCCAACCGGGACAAATGAACGGCAACTTGATTTTCACTCCCTTTTCGGTCCATGATCTCCAAATCAAATTCTTGTAATAACAACACCCATCTCATTAGCCTTGCCTTGGAATCCTTCTTTGTCATAAGATAACAGAGTGCAACATGGTCGGTATACTACGACCTTGGCACCCATCAAGTAAGGCCGAAACTTCTCCATGGCAAAGACTATAGCTAGAAGCTCCTTTTCTGCGACTGTGTAGTTCATTTGAGCAGAATTCATTGTCTTGCTGGCATAGTAAATTGGATGAAAGACTTTATTCACCCTTTGTCCCAGAACAGCCCCCACAGCAACATCGCTTGAATCACACATGAGTTTAAATGGTGCATTCCAATCTGGCACCGTGATGATGGGAGTAGTAGTGAGCTTGTGTTTTAAGAGTTCAAAAGCATTCATACAATGCTCATCAAAATTGAATTTAGCATCCTTCTCAAGCAACTTGCATAATGGATTCACCACCTTAGAGAAATCTTTGATAAAGCGCCGGTAAAAACCTGCATGGCCGAGGAAACTCCGGACTCCTCTCACTGAAGTAGGTGGTGGTAACTTTGAAATAACCTCTATCTTTGCTTTGTCGACCTCAATGCCATTTCTTGAAATCTTATGGCCCAACATGATTCCCTCTTCCACCATAAAGTGGCATTTTTCCCAATTCAAGACCAAATTCGTTTCTTCACACCGAGCAAGGACTCTATCAAGATTACCCAAGCATTCATTGAAAGAATCCCCGACGACACTAAATTCGTCCATAAACACTTCAAGAAAGTCCTCCACCATGTCGGTGAAAATTGCCATCATATATCTTTGGAAAGTGGCTGGGGCGTTGCAAAGCCCGAATGGCATACGAGCAAAGGCAAAAGTGCCATATGGGAAAGTAAAAGTAGTCTTCTCTTGATCCTCTGGGGCGATCAAAATTTGATTATATCCAGAATACCCATCGAGAAAACAATAGAAGGCCCGGCCCGCAAGCCTATCCAACATTTGATCAAGGAATGGTAAAGGAAAATGATCTTTCCGGGTTACTTTGTTGAGTTTGCGATAATCCATGCAAACCCTCCATCCGGTGATTGTTCTAGTAGGAATGAGCTCATCTTTGTCTTTCTTGACCAGCGTCATACCACCCTTTTTTGGGACGCATTGGACCGGGGATATCCAAGCGCTGTCCGAAATCGGGTAGACAACACCCGCATCTAGCCATTTGATTAACTCTTTTTTTACCACCTCTTGCATAGATTCATTCAATCTTCGTTGATGTTCCACGGAGGGTTTGGCACCATCCTCCAATATAATCTTGTGCATGCAAAAGGCAGGGCTAATACCCCGAATATCCGCCAAGGTCCACCNTAATAACTGGTAAAGTACAAGAGGGACCAAAGTATTCATACCTGAGATGAGAAGGAAGTGGCTTCAATTCCAGATTCGGAGGTTCTTCAATTGATGGCTTTGTTGGCGGGGTCTTTCTGTTCTCCAGATCGAGGGACAATTTTCTGGGAGTGTAAGAATAGGACCCCATGCCTTGAAGGGCATGGGTGCTCTCAAGAACACCATCTACCATTGAGTCCTCATGATTCAACAAGTCCAACTCCATAGGGTCATCCAAATTGATCATCGCACTGGCATCATCAATAATAACCTCAGAAATGAGGTCTATAAAAAAGCAAACTTCAGTGTTGTTGGGATGTCTCATGGATTTGCAAACATGGAAGACCACTTTTTCATCACCCACTCTGAATGTGAGTTCTCCTGCTTCAACATCTACCAGGGCCTTACCCGTAGCAAGGAAAGGCCGCCCCAAGATTATGGGGACTTCAAAATCGACCTCACAGTCGTGGATCACAAAATCTGCCAGCAATATGAACTTGTCCACTCTCACCAAAACATCATCAATGATACCTAGGGGCCTCTTCATTGATCTATCCGCCATTTGCAAGCGCATAGAGGTCGCCCTAGGTTGTCCAATACCCAAGGTCTTGAACACGGAATATGGCATCAAATTTATGCTTGCCCCAAGATCACATAGGGCTTTTGCAAAGTTTGCACTACCTATCGTGCAAGGAATATTGAAGGCACCCGGGTCTTTACGTTTCGGCGCCATGGAGTGAACAATAGCACTCACTTGGTGAGTCATTTTGATGGTCTCACACTCCATGGACCATTGTTTTGTCACTAAGTCCTTCATGAACTTAGCGTAACCCGGCATCTGCTCCAAAGCTTCCACCAATGGAACATTTATAGTAAGACTTTTCATCATATCAAAGAACTTTTTAAACTGGGTTTCTTGTTTCTGTTTTGCTAATCTCTGAGGATAGGGAGGAGGTGGCCTGGGCAAAGGTGCCTTGGGGGCCACCGATTCCGGCATGTCAATTATGTGTTCCCTAGATGGGTTTTCTTTTCCAAGTCCTCCCCATTGTCATGAATGTCAATTCTTACTTCACCTTCTCTTGGCTCATCCGTCACTTGTTCCACATCAAGCGGTGATTCTTCTTGAGGCATGTCTTCATCATCAACAATAATCTTCTTTTTCCCCGAAGTACTCGCTACACCACCTTTTCCACTCCTTGTAGTCACCGCCATGGCATGACCGGTATTGTTATTATTCCCACCCTTAGGGTTCACCACCGTATCACTCGGTAGTGCACCCTTCGGGCGTGTGTTTAAGGCATGTGAAATTTGGCCCATTTGCACTTCGAGATTCCGGATAGAAGTATTGTGGGAGGCCAACTGAGCTTCTGAGTCTGCATTCTTTTCCATCATCTGTTTGAACATGCTCTCTATTCTACCCATGTCGGAGCTTGAAGAACTTTGACCCTGAGATTGATATGGAGGAGGGTTGCTTGGTTGTTGGTACATCGGGGGCCTTTGAAAGCCCGACCCCCGACTACCTTCACCTACCCAATTGTTGTTGTTATTTCTTCCACTCCAACTCTCCTCGTTTTTGTTCCCTCATTGCCTTTCATTATTGTTGTTCCATTGACGATCACCACTATTGCCCCAATTTCTACAATTGTTGTTATTCCAGTTTCGTTGCCTTTGATTACCCCCAGCTTTGACTATTAACCTGATTTCTCCAACCTTGGTTGTTGCCTTGACTATTACCATTCCCTTGATAATTGTTGGCATACATGACATATTCATCTTGTTCATGACCACTCGGCCCTTGATCACCTTGATCTCCATGGCTTTGCCTAGCATTCCCCCGGGGTCTCCTTTGCACATTAACTCCTTACATAGCATTCACTTGCTTCGGCCCTTGCAATTGTTGGAGTTGGGCCTTAGCAAGTTGGTTCATGGTTGTTGTAAGCTTGGCAATTGCTTGCCCTTGTTCCTGGAGGTCCTTGTGAAGGCTATTTATACCGGTTTCCCCTTGAGGCACATTTGCTCTACTTTGCCTTGCCGAAGAAGTGTCAGCCATTTCATCTAGAATGTCACATGCCTCTGGGTAGGTAAGCTTCATAACATTACCCCCGGCCAATTGGTTTACCACACACTGATTCACTTTATTGATTCCCCGGTAGAAGGTCTGTTGTATCATAGCCTCGGTCATGTCATTATTCAGACACTCCTTGACCATGGTCCGATAGCGCTCCCATATTTCATGTAATGGCTCATTTGGCTCTTGTTTGAATGCCAAAATCTCATCAAGAAGAGCCGCCATGTGGCTTGGAGAAAAGAACTTGGCAATAAACTTATCTGCAAGCTCGTCCCAAGTAGATATAGAGTGGTTTGGGAGACGCTCCAACCAATCCAATGCCTTTCCTCGAAGTGAAAAGGGGAACAATCGGAGTCTAAGATCATCCTCCGACACGTTGGTTTGCTTACTCCCCGAACAAGTATCAACGAATCCCTTGAGGTTCTTGTAGGAATTCTGATGTGCAACTCCGGTGAAATACCCTATTTGTTCAAGGAGAGTGAGCATGACATTGGTAATTTGAAAGTTCCCTGCCCGAATTCTCGGCGGGACTATGGAACTAGCGTACCCCTCGTTTGGTAGGACCCGAGGGGCAACTCTATGATGTGGAGGTGGCGGAGGGTCTGGGATATTATCTTGGTTGTTGGCCTGTCGGCCCGTTCTTTGAGGAGGAGGTTGATTAATTTCCTCCTCTTGGTCATAAAATACCCCCTCCGCCGGGATCACGTTGCCCAGTGGATAAGCCATATTACCTGAATAGTATCAAACAAAAGAGTCAAAAACATAAGGAAAGAGAAACACACTACGCTTCTAGTCACTAAGATAGTCACACCGTTAGACTCCCCGGCAACGGCGCCAAAAAGTGTTCACGTCCCACAAACATTATTATATAAGTAAACAGGCACGTGTCGTGTAGCTTTTACCCGAGAAGGTCGGGATCGAATCCACATAGAGTCTTTATATGGGAGTGAGTGTCTAAGTGAGCTTATAGGGGAGAGTGTTACTAATTACACTTCTAAACATATTGGGTTGAACTATACTAAGATTAGTTCTAAGGAATTTGTACTAACTAATAATTGCGATGTTTTTGTTGGTGTTTTCTTATATTGATAAAGGCACTAGGGTCGTGACCTTTGCCTAGGTGGATGTACGACGGGTTTCAAGTCTAAGGTGGGGGAATTCACTAGGGATACAACTATAGCCAATGCACTCAGGTGCCCACTCTATACCTCTCGGTAGTTTGAGTGGCATTACCCAAATTGACTCTCTCGAGACCAATTGGGTATCAATTAAGCAAGCAAGTAAGGCTTAGGTAGGGTATTACTCTCTCGAGGTTTAACCCGTTAATTAGGGCTCAAGTAGGGTTTTACCATTTCTGGGTTCAACCCAATTGATTGGGACTACCAATCTATTGATAATGCCCTAATTTCCTATTAGGCTAATTTTCTAGACTCAAGTCCTCTTTCTCAAGAAGGACCCAAGTCATGAAAGGGCTAATTAGTGTTTGCAACCACCAATTATAGCAATAACAACACTAAATTAGCCTAAATAGCCAACACCCACTAATTTTCCAACCTTAATTTAACAAACCCATTACGTACCCACACTAGGGTTGAGCCACAACCCTAGCTAATGGGTCTAGCTACTCATAATCAAAGTAGAAACCAATGATAGAGAAGAAGAAGAAGAACCCATTAATCTATAATTAACAATGAAAATTGAAATTCCAATGTTAAAGTAGCAAGAACAAAGCTAAAAATGCAAAAACCCTAGGCACAAGAACGAGTTTCAGCTCTGAAAATTCCCAGATCTCTAATTTTTTTACAAAATAGTCTATTTATAGTCTGACAGAATTTCAGACAAAATTTCCCCTGCTGGGCCACCGCGGACCGCGAAAACACGACTGCGGTCCGCGAAAATCATCTGGGTATTGACTGTTGGTCTGCTGAAATTGAACCACCGCGGATCGCGAAATTGGGACCGCGGTCGCGGTGAGTTATGCCTTGGAACTGGTTCTCTGAAGTTGATCTTCGCGGACCGCGAAACCATGACCGCAGCCGCAGTGGAACCCTGCCTTGCCTGCACCATCTCTGAAGTCAGCCACCGCGGTCCGCGAAAACTAGACCGCGGCCGCGGTGGCCTTTTGCCTGATAACTTTTTGTTGTCTTCGATCCTTGTGCTGGATTCACTCCTGTTTTGAGCATGTTTTAGACTGAGTGTCCTCATTTTTTGTTCAATCCTGCAACAAGTACAACGTGTAAGATTTCGGGGCTATTTTGTGTACAATTATATCCAAAACTCAGGTATAGAGGAACGGAAAACGAGGCACAAATCCAAGTTATCAATACTTAGTCAACCCCTTTTGAGCCTGAGCCTATTTGTTCAAAAACCACATTATAAGCCTTCATCCGTTCTCTAATGACCCTCTCTTGGCACCCATTCTTTCCTTGAGCACTCATGATTGAATAGTATTCAAAATCATAAGTTTGGGGGAGAGACGAGGAAATTCATAGTGATGAAAGAAAATTTCATAAAAGGAAAGGCCAATGAAAAGGTTGAAAAGCAAAACAAGTCAAAAAAGAAAAGCAAAGGGTTGAAAGGATTCAATAAAGCAAAGTTGAAAAGGCTTGGAATGATGAAAAAGAAAGAATAAGAGAGAAAAGTGAGCTTCAAGTAAAAGAAAGAGCGACAAAGAGTCTCTCTAAGTCCCCCAAGGAAGAGATTAAAACTCAAAGAGTCAAGAAAAACATGAGCCAAAATGTGAAAAATGGAGTGCTTAAGGAGAGATGTTCTATAATAGTGCATCATGTCCAAATTTGATCCAAAAAGCCTTCATTACATCCCGTTAAAGCCCTATAGTATCTCAAGTTGAGTGAGCTTACATTAGTGGTGATTTACACGAGGGGAAAGCCTATGGTTCTTAACGCCGGACTTGTGGCATTCTTTTGAGAGTGATAAGAGCACCCCTTGATAATCCCAATTCTGAGAGTACATTCTTTATGGTGAGATGAGCCTATGGAGAGTAGGGGAGAAAGAGTCTGAGATCCACAGTGACTTAGGTGAAAGAGATAAGCTCTTTGACGAATTGAGTCAACTCTTGAAGCTTTGGTGTCACATTAGATCTAGTGAGCTAAGAAAGTCATTGCATAATTTTGTCAATAATGCATTTGTGTTGAGGGTAATTGTTAGTCCCAATTGAAGCTTGATGAAGTCACATTTGAAAAACTGAAATTCTTTTTCTTTTGTTTATGGAGGTGGGAGTTATCTTGTTTGCTTGAGGACAAGCAAAAACTTAAGTTTTGGGGAGTTGATAACTAGGGATTTGTACCTATTATTTACTCTCGTTTTCTTAGGTTTTGAGGAAAAATGACATTAAGATACTCCCGAAATTTGATGCAAGTTGTTTAAATTGCAGGAATTGAGTTGAATTGAAGATATTGACTTAAAATGAATCAAAGAGGAGCAAAACTTGCATTGTCCCAGAACCCAGCAGAAGCGCTGAGAGCGCTAATATTCCGCTGCAGTGGTTGTTCCATCCGTTGCCCCGATGCAAAACTTCAGAGAGTGTTTTTGAGACCAAGTTGACCGCTGTCCACGCCAAAATTCCACTGCAACGCTTCCCTCGCCGCTGCAGTGTTCAATAATCTGCTAGGAGCGGATTCCTAAGATCAAAGAGCCATCAACCTAGGATTTGCACACTAACGCGGTCAGTGGTATTATTCTGCTGCCGCGTTTTAAGAACTGTTGCAGCGTCACATTATTTCGTTGGGAGCGGAATGGAGCTTCAGAGAGTGCCCAGGTTCAGAAGCGATGCAACGATTATTATTCCGCTGTAGTGAAATCCAGTCCGCTAGAGCGCTCAGAATTTCGCTGGGAGCGGAATCTCCGTAGGGGCAATTTTGTCCAGTATTTTCAGTCTAGTATAAATACAACTTTTTCTCATTTTAGGGCATCAAATGTTAGAGTGAGCTCGGGAATAGTGCTTTTATTTCGTTTTGAGTAATTTTAGCTTAGATTCTACCATGCTTCTTAGATTTCTTTCTTGTAATCAACATTTATGGGTTTAATTTCATCATCTATATTAGTTTCTTGCTTGAAAATGAGTAGCTAGAACCTTAAGCTAGGTTTGTGACCCAACCCTAGTGTGGGTAACTAATGGGTCTTCTATTTTAGGATGAATTTGTAATTAGGTGTATGACTTTTAGTCTATTTCATGCTTCATTGATTGAATTAGTGGTTGCAAACACTAATTTATGCCTTTTTGACTAGGGTTCTTGAAAGAGATGACCCAAGTCTAGGTAAATAGGATAACAAGGTATTGGGGTGAAATAAAGAGATTGATAACCCCAATAAAAGGGTAGAAACTAGAGATAGTGATACCCGACTTGAGCCATTTGATTTGATTTGTTGAAACACCCAATTGAGCTTAAGAAAGCCAATTCAGGCAAGGTCAACCAAATAACCGAGAGGTATTGGGTGAGTAATTTAGTATGAGGTTATGTCATGTGCCCATAATTCACAAGCTTATCCTCGATTTTAGACCCCATTAGTCACTCGCCTAGGAGTAAATTGCAACCCTAGTGCCTTTAATCATTTGATAAAAATTCACAAAAATATTATAGTTAGTTAGACAATATTACTTGTTAGACTCAACCTTAGTATAGATACAAAACCAATTTATGTTGATAAGAGCAATTAAAAACATAAAACACCATTAAATCAAGTGGAAACTCGACTCCCATTTGCATAACTCCCTGTGGATATCGATCCCGACCATGTCGGGTAAAAACTGCTTCGACCCTGCCTTGCTACTTAATAGTGGTATAGGTGGGTGTAGATCAGTAAGTTACCTTCGCAGATGCGAACGTTTCTCGTAAAAGCGATTGCGTAGATGCGCTTAATTGCCCGCAGATGCGGAAATGCTGGGCAGAATCATATAAGTCGAGGGTTTGGTGATTTCTTCATATTTTGAGTTTTGAACTTCGGATTTGGGAGCTTCTTTTGGGGGTTTTCAAGAAAATCGATTAGGTAAGTATTCTTCATCTAGAATTTGTGTTTTGAGTTTTTATCTTTTAATTTGTGTTTTGAGTTGAGGAAAATGTTGGTTTTTGAAGAAAGTTTTCAAAATGAAAAATCATGATTTGAAGGGCGAAATGGTATCAAAATTTGATAGTTTTTGTATGGTTGAACTCGTATTGGAATGAGTATTCGGGTTTTATAAAATTTATCGGGTTCCGAGGTGCGGGCACGGGAGTAGACTTTGGGTCGATTTTTAGATTTTTGTAAAGATTGAAACGTTATGATCCGGAATAGTTTCTTATAAGTTTTATTTGTGCTTTGAAGTTATTTTGGTTGGATTTGAGATGTTCGGAGGTCTTTTCACTCGAGAAGTTTATTTTAGAGTAGCGGTTTTTCGTCTTTGAGGTAAGTATCTCGCCTAACCTTGTGTGGGGGAACTACCCTTTAGAAGATTATAACTCTTCTATCGTCATGATATCTTTTCATAACTACATATCTTCACTTGAAATTATTATCTCATCCTATAACTGTTTGGTCCTAATTGGAGTTATGATTATCTTCTGATGCTTATCCTTAATTGAAGTGTTGAATATCCTTCGTAATTTCTCAACCTCAAAGGGAGTTGACATAACGTATATCTTAGTTGACTTGCCTTTATTTGGAACTATTTGACTCGTGTTGGCTTCCTTATTGTTGACTTGAATATTGTGGAATTGTTGCTACATTTTAGTTTTCCCTTGTTAAGATGTTCTCTTTGCGCCTAGCATTCTTTACTGTGGTTATTCCTTGTGAATGAGTTCTACCGTTTCTTTGTGATTTAAAGTTCTTGAGTTGATTTACTCGCCGTACTTTGTATTATTGGCATTGTTGATGTTGTACTTATTGTGGTGATGTACGAGGTTTCTGTCGTGCTGTAACTGTTATCTCTGTTGGTTGCACTGCATATTTACTTTGGGACTACAGAACGATATTGCGGGAGATCCCCCTGTTCTGCATATTTACTTTGGAACAACGGAACGGTATTCCGGGAGATCCCTCTGTTCTGCGTATTTACTTTGGGACTACAGAATAATATTCCGGGAGATCCCCTTGTATATTTACTTTGGGACTACAAAACGGTATTTCGGGAGATCCCCCTGTTCTGCAAACATTCTACGTGTTGTTCGTTCTTTTCCTTATACTTACTAGCTGGTATGAACTATGTTAGGACACATGCACAAGCATACACGGGGCTAAGTACCCTTATCGGATAAGAGGTTTTCTTGATATTGTTGAGTATAGATGCACACCCTTGTTTACTCGCCTTCAATGTGAGAATGGCTTTATTCGGCACATGAGTTGTCGGCATGATTATGAGGTGTGATGAGGGCACAAGATGCCAAGTTTTAGGGTTCAAGTATTGATCTGTGAGTTGTAATTTACCTGAGGTCCGGTGCTTCGTGAAGCTTTTGACTAAAATCTGATGTGAGAGCTATCGTAGTTGCTGAGTTATTATTTGTCCTTGATGTATGTCAAATTTCGGATTTAAGTTGTGGTTCCGCTCACTCTTCTATGTTATTATTATGGTATTCTGCTGGTACTTGTCGTCTTTCCTTTCTTATTGTAATTACTGTATTTATAGTCATATTGCGTAGTTTCCATGTAGAAATCATGCACTGTTGTTCCTATACTTATGCTTGTTAAGTTTATTAGACCAGTGGGTGTCTTGACTAGTCCTCGTCACTACTGCACCGAGGTTAGCCTTGATACTTGGCACCCTTGATGATATTTTTATAGCGTTTTTTGTCCTGAAATGTTATGTAAAACGTCTTTCTTGCTCGGTGATCAGACAATGAAGTCATTTTGGATTCCCGACTCGTCTCATTCTAAGCCTCACAAAATATGCCTGAAAATGACAATTATTAGCATGGTACTTGTACATTCACTCGCATAAGCCGAATCAGTAGATTGTACTTTTTTGTAACACTAGAATAGAATAACTAATAACAAAATGTTTTCTGAACAAAATTATGCTATAACAATATGGAAGTAAACAAATGAATTACTTCCATTTAGTGCATGCTCAGATGAAGCCTATATTCGAAATTGAACACTATATAGGCCCATATTCTACGATGGGACAAGCCCATAGATTTAGCAGTCTAGAGTACGAAATATTCTTAGATTGGGCTTTGTTTCTTAGGGCCTTCTATTTTATACCAGTTAATTCTTCTATTTTTTTTGGTGAAAACGGCTGTATGTTAAGCACAACATTTTATTTTGGAGAAAAAAAAATGAAAGGGCTGATTAAATTTTTAGAATCAAAGTAAAATAAAGAAAAAATGATATCGTATAGCCGCTCTAAAAATAATAGTCGAAAAATATATTTTTTCGTATATATATATATATATTTATGTATATTGTGTATAAAAATAATGCAAATTTTATATACTTTTGCTGTTATCGGATATAAATAGTTTCGACCGCGGGCTAAAAGTGATGTTTGCGTGAAAGAAAATGTTCTGATTGGGGCCAATGGCACTGTCGAGAAAAATATTTGAATTTATTTTGTTGCCATATTAAAAAACATGATGCAGACAAAAGCTTTTCAGCATTGATTTTTTTTTCCTCACTTTAATAAATTTATAATATACGCCTAACTCTTTAAAATTTTGTTGGACTTTGAAAGATTGTAATAGCGATGGAGGCAAAGGGAATACGTCGCACCTAGCACTAAGGACAAACAGAGAATTTAGGACTTTGGATTCATTAGATGAGTTTTGTCCTTTTCAATATCTAACCAAATTAGGCCCACTAAATTCCAACCCGACCAACCCACTTATGCCATTTAATCTTTTTTTTCCTAAATAAAGAGAAAGACTCCAAAAGAAAATAAAGAAAAGAGTGAACGATTTGCGGTGATATTTTTTCCCCTATAATTTTCTTCCCTTGTTAATCATATGATTTTATAAAAACAAAAAAATAATAATAATAATTAAGCAAAAGAAAGGTTTTGACATAGCTAAGCAGAAACGTTGGCAGATAGGAAGAAAAGTGAATATGCAATTTACTAATTAAGACTTCTTAATACATGAGGCAACATTTGATATTTATGGAATCGGTGAGAATTCTCTATTTTTAATTTTTTTTTTTTTGTCTTTTTATCTTTTTCTTGTTTTGTTTTGTAGTTTGTTAGTGTAAAGAGAGAGTAACAATGCATCTTTTCAATAATACCATGTTCTTGGATTTATGTCCATGCTATTGTTTGCTAAAAAAAAATCAAATTTCCATACCAGTGATATCATCTCTTTCTCACAATTGTACTGATGATTGGTATCTCTTTGAAATTAAAAGAGATGAAATTTCAGTCCATAATATTTTCTTCATTCATCAAAATAAAAATAGTACTCTTTTGAACTAGCTAATGTTCTTTCATTTATCAAAAAATGAATTTCATGAGATAGTAGTACTCAAAGACGAACCTATGCATGCAGAAGAGGGGTCATATATATTTTTGCTTGGACTCTTAAGATTAAAAGTTCGATGAAGACACTGGTTTAGCGCTTCGCTCATATGTTCCCGCCACCTTTAAGTCCTGGCTCCGCTTATGTCTTATGATATTAGTAAAGAATATAGATATTGCAATACAGTGTACTTGAGATACAGACTTGGGGTGCATGCCCTATTTCCACAGGACAGGATTGAAAGGCGTTCTTTCCTATTGGCGAAAGAAGCTTCTTCAAAATTATACTACTTAGTATATGTTGGGACATTACTGAAAAGCCTCACATGGGGTTTTCATGATTTTGTGCTTTGACCACTTTAGGTATTTCATCTTTTTCCCGTTTTATTTGTTTAATACCCACACATAATATATAGATAACATATACTATAGTGCAATGTTCCTAGATTTGATAAGGTTGGGTGGGGGATATGGATAATAGGAATAAATGGCTTTTAGTGAAGCATGATGCCTTAGATAGAAACACTACCTTCTTTGGATCCTTCCATGGGAGGCAACCTAACCCTCTTTCTCCTTTTTCTTTTTTCATATTAAAAAAAAACTCTAATCCGCAATTAATACATGATATGTCTTTTAATATAAAGTATTAATGTATTGCTTAATTATGGTTAAATTAGACATATCATCGTCACCTCAATTTTCTCATTGACATTGGTTAGCTAATATATATAATTCGATGTAAGCATGGTAGAAAAAATGAGTAGATAATACTGATTAAGAATAAGAAGGAAACAAGAACAAATTATCAAAAATATTATATCGTGGCAAACCACTGCCTTGAAAGCAATTTCGACCCGAGTGGGTACAAATCGTTAAGACCGGTTGCCTTCAAGGTTCCACAGCACCTCCAAACACGTGCACTCGTGACTGGGAGTTCAGAATTTGCACAAAACAATTGCCAGAAATCGGCTGAAGAAGAAGAGAGATGAAGGTGTGTTTTCTGTATATGAAAACTTCACAAAACAACTCCTAATATAGATAAGATGCTAGAGTTGTTACAAGAAGGAGAATTTGATTGGGGGTTATGAAAATAAAAGAACCGTTACAGAATTCAAAAAGAAGTTACAAGAATTCAAGTAGCAGTTACAACAAATTAAATTATAGTTGTTACAAACATTACAAAATTCAATTCAAAAGAGAACCAATTTGGACATATTTTGGTAAGCATGTATTTGGACACTTTTCTGGTACGCTAGAAAAATGAAGAAATAAATTTTAGCAAAATCAGATTTGGATTAGGCCTCACGTATATCCCACGCACGGGGAAGGGGAGGGGAGGGGAAAATCAACTCGTTTTGCTTCAGGACCAATTTCTCATGTGCGCAAGACCACTCCCCTTTTACTAGCTCTTTACAAGCCTAACAAAGAGCAATTAAATATAAAGAGAAAGAGATGATTTTCCACAACCAATGAGGGACACTTTGTCTTTCACAAAAGATAAAAAAGTAAAGAAGGAAAAAGGGACCACGAAGAAATCTTTGACTCTGCATTATCAAGTTTAAATAATACCAACAAGCGCCCACTATTGCAAAGACAAAAAATAGAATAAAAATAATTCCGGGCAAAAAGAAGGAACATGTACTTAAGTGTCTATATCTTTCGATTTGAACTGACACGTAGTGGAATGAGGCAACGACTAACACCCACAAAGTGAAGTACTCCTGAACTGAATGGACATTAGTTGAGACCCTCACAACAAATACTATATCCTTAATTTTATGCAAACTCCGTGATACTAGCAAAGTGCTTTTATGGTAATGCACATACCTTGGGCCTCATGTGTGCTCTACAAAGACATCTCAAGTCTTTCATAAAAGGAGACCGCACCTTTACACTCACGTAGGTGATTCCATCAAGTCTTTCTATACATAGACCACCTTAAGGCTATGGAATCATTAAGAGCAAAATGAGCTCAACCTTATAAAGCACTATCACACGCCTTAGGGATACGAAATATAGTGTATATTGAGGTCTCATATGGCTTTGCTTGACCACAAACGGGTTCCACCATACTTCCTCAATACATGGGCTTTAGCCCCATCCCCCTCGACGTTTCAAGGATAATTCTCCTTGCCAAACCCTTGGTTAAAGAATCCGCCAAATTTTTTTCGGACCTTACATATTTTAAGGAAATAACACCATGTTTCAATAATATTTTTACCGCACCATGCCTAATGCGGATATGTCTTCTTTTTCCATTGTACACACTATTTTAGGCAATTTCAATTGTCGCCTGTGAGGCACAATGTAGAGAAAATGGTGAAGCTTGTATTCCCCACAAATCCCCACTGCCTATAAGTTTCTCAACCACGAGGCTTCTTGCCTTGCCAACTCAAGATCAATGAATTCATAATCCATCGTAGATCGTGCTATACAAGTTTGTTTTGAAGACTTCCATGAAATAGCACTTGCACCCAAAGTAAACACATAGCCACTAGTGGAGCGAACTTCATCATTGTAACCCAGTTTGCATCACAAAATCCTTCTAAAAAAATAGAAAATTTATTAAAATGCAAACATCAATCCATAGTACCTCTCAATTACCTTTCCAAACGATGAAGTTCATTCCAATGTTCACTACTAGGGTTGTGAGTATATCTACTCAATCTACTAACAACATAAGCAATATTAGGTCGTGTATAATTCATGAGAAATATTACACTACCAATTATCTTAGCATACTCAGTTTGAGAAATACTAAATTCCTTATTCATTTTCAAATGTATGTTAGGATCGTAAAAAGTTCTCACGGGGTGCTACATTAAAAAAATTAAATTTTTTCAACATTTTCTCAATATAATGAGACTGAGGTAATGAAAAACCATTAGAAGTTCTTTTGATTTTAATCCCTAAAATCACATCTGCTTCTCTAAAGATCTTTCATTTCAAATTTAGAAGACAAAAATTCTTAGTCTCATTAACAACATTCCTCTTAGGGCTAAATATTAACATGTCATCCACATACAGACATATAATAACACAATCTGATCCTATCATCTTAGAATAAACACAAGTATCAAATGCATTAACAACAAAACCATTACCCACTAATGTGCTATTAAACTTTTTATACCATTACTTAGGTGCATGTTTCAGACCGTACAGAGACTTTCTCAATTTGCATGCTTTATTCTCTTGTCCTTGGATCACAAATCCCTCAGGTTGAGACATATAGATCTCTTCCTCTAAATCACTATTTAAGAAATTCATTTTAACATCCATTTGATGTATCACTAAATTATGAATAGTGGACAAAGCAACAAGAGTTCTAATAGTCGCTATCTTAGTCACATGAGAATAAATGTCAAAGTAATCAATGTATTTCTTTTGGTTAAAACCCCTAATAACAAGTCTAGCCTAATATTTCTCAATTGTACCATCAAGTCTCAATTTCTTCTTAAATATCCACTTGCTACTTATGGGTTTACAACCTTTAGGAAAATCAGAAAAGTCCCAAGAATGATTAGAAACTATAGAGTCTAATTCACTTTTAATGGCATCTTTCCAAAAACTAGCATCGTTTGACCTCATTGCTTCATTATAAGTCTTAGGGTCTTCTTATATTAAATATATATAGACACTAATTCATCATTCAAAACATCAAGATCAATATTTTCATTCAAGAAAGCAGTGATAAAGTCAGGACCAAAACTAGCTTCAATTCTACACCTCTTACTCCTTCTAAGTTCATTTTCATGCTCATTAGCAGTAACACTATGAGATTAACAGACATAAATGTAGAAGCATTATTAAGAACATCACTAGGCACATTATTTTTAATTGAAAAACATGCTCAAAAAATTCCGCATCTCTAGATTCACAAATAGAATTATTATTCAAAGACATAAATCTATACGCAGTACTATTTTGAGCATAACTAATGAAAATAACATCAAATGTCTTGAGTCCAATAGTTACTTGTTTAAAATCAGGGTAGATCAACCTTAGTCAAACACCCCAACACTTTTAGAATTTTCAAGTTAGGGGCAAACCCTTTCCATAACTCATACGGGGTTTTATCTAACTTCTTATGAGGGACTTTATTAAGAACATAGCATGTAGATAAAACAGCTACCCCCCCCCCCCCCCCCCCCAAACCTATTTAAAAAAACCAAAACTTAAAAAAAAAAAAAATTACTTTTTTTTAGTGGTTTTTTTTTT
>ML285260.1:28991-42724 GCA_005239495.1 Nicotiana undulata
CCCCCCTCCCCAACATACTATTAGATAAACCTGAACTTAAAATCATAGAATTCATCATTTCCTTAAGGGTTCTATTTTTCCGTTCGGCTACACTATTTTGTTGGGGAGTATAGGGAGCACTAACCTCATGTATCAGGCAATTTTTCTCACAAAATGCTTCTAGAGTATTAGTATTATATTCACCACCCCTGTCAGACCTAAGCCTCTTGATTTTTCTGTCTAATTGATTCAATACTTATGTCTTGTATTTCAAAAATATGCTTTCAGCCTCATCTTTTGACTTAAGAAGATATACCTTAGTGTATCTAGAAAAGTCATCTATAAAGGTGATGTAGTATTTCTTTCCACCCTTACTAACAATGTTCTTGAAATCTGCTAAGTCTGAATTATGGGTGTTCATTGGTCGGTACGGTACGGGTATTTAGACATTTCTGTTCGGTATTTTCGGTATTCAGTTTCGTAAAATGCTATACCAATATCGTAGCTAATTATATTCGGTATGGCTCGATTTTTCTCCTTTCGATTTCGGTTTATTCGGTTGGGTAACTTCGGTTTATTCGGTTCGAATAATAACTAGTGCATATAGTCATAGACGGTAATATTCTTAATAAAGTACTCAAAGGTACAAAACTGAAAATGTTTGTTGACAAAAATTTTGTCCAAAACCAACAAATACCAACATAGAGGGAGAAAACTTAAAATAATATCTTGTTACTTGCTTAGAGTTAATTGATGAACTTAAAGAATAAATAAAAGTAAAATTTTAGATTATTTATGTTATAACTAATAAAATATGTATTGTGTAATATAATATAATATATACTTTGGTACAGTACCAGTATTTTGGTATTTTATTTTAAAATGCTAAACACCATACCTAATACTGATAATTTTTAAAACATAAACCAAATACCATACCGAGTACCAAAATATCGAATACCGAATACCAAAATTTTTGTTTCGGTACGGTAATTCGATATTTACCAAATTATGCACATCCCTCGTCTGAATTCACTAGTTCAAGCAATTCTGTCTTTCTACTAGTTACATTCCCTCAAGGCTTTTTTGTATGTTTTGCTACTACACAAACATGACACTTAGAAAAATTATCAACGTTAACTGCACGAATTAATTTCATTTATCTAAGTCTCTTAATAGAAACAATATTAACATGACCGAGTCTACCATGCCACAAATCAATTGACTCAATAATATAAGCAGAATTTAAAGTATTAACATTATTATTAATCTCTTGAGTGATGTTCAATACAAATAAACTCCCACTAAGGTAACCCTTCCCAACAAAGTGTCTCCTACGAGAAATAATAACTTTATCAAATTCAAAAATAAGTTTAAGACTTGCTTTGTTGAGAAGCGCATCAGAAACTAAGTTTCTACGAAGGGAGGGTACATACAGAACATTGTTCAAAGCTAAGGTTTTTCCAAAAGTTAACTTAAGGAGAATTATTCCTTTACCCGTAACTCCAACTGTAGTGGAGTTACCCATGTAGAAACACTCGCCATCAGCATATTTCTCAAAGTCGTGAAACATCTCCTTGTTGGCGCAAAAGTGCCTTGAAACGCCAGTGTCCAGTATGCAATCAATCTTGTTAGCCACCATGTTCGCCTCAACGACCACAACAATAATGACATCACCACCCTCAATAAGGTTAGCTTGGACTGGAGATTTTCCCCCATTCTTTGAGCTTTGTCCTTGTCTCTGGTTGTACTGAAAAGCCTTGTGACCAATTTTTCCTTAGACATAGAAATGTCCTTTCGACTTTTGAATATGACCCTCCGGCTTATTGAAGTAATTCTACTTCTTCACATGTCCTTTCTTCTGTTTTCCTTAAAACATGTCTTTCACATTAGTACTAGAAGATTTTAGCTTTAGAAGAATTAAGAGAGAGAGATTTCATCTTATCCTTAAGCCATTCAGACTCCTCATCTTTGAGATGGTTTGCTTCCTCAGTCCCCATGTGACTTATCAGTTCTTGAAGAGTTAAGTTTTTCTTCTTGTGTTTCAGTTGATTCCTGTAATCACTCCAGGAAGGTGGAAACTTTTCAAGCAGAACATTAGCCTGAAGAATCTCACACATCTCCATGCCTTCGTTCAAAACATCAGCAGTCAATTTCTCATACTCGTGAACCTGCTCCATGATTGACTTATCATCAATCCTTTGAAACTTGATCCACTTTCCAACCATATAATTCTTTTTTTCTGCGTCATCAACACTATATTTCTGCTCCAAACTGTTCCATATGACTTTAGCAGATTTATAATTTATAAACAAATTAAAGAGATGGTTAGTCATATGGTTAAGTAGATGCCCTATAACTGTTTTATTATCCTTTTCAAATTTCTTCTTAGTAAAATCATCAACAACAATAGTAATATCAACATTAGAACTATCGGCAACAACATCAGTAGGTGGTTCGTCAAACAAAGCGTAATCAACTTCTAATTGTTCAAAGAAAATTAAGAGTTTCCGGGACCATTTCCATCTAAATGTTCAAGTTTTGACAGATTAGGATGTGTTTTGTTCAAAGTGGTAGCCATTAGTCAATATTATTTGTAAATTCGCTTTCAAATTGTAGGAAAAATGAGTAGATAATATTGACTAAGAACAAGAAGGAAACAAGAACAAATTATCAAAAATACTGTGTCGTGGCAAGCCACTGCCTTCAAATCTATTTCAGCTCGAGTGTGTGCAAATCGTTATGACCGGTTGCTCCCCAAGGTTCCACAACACCTCCAAACATGTGCGCTCGTGGCTTAAAGTATAGAATTTACGAACAATTGCCCAGAAATCGGTTGAAGAAGAAGAGAGATGAAGGTGTATTTTCTGTTATGAAAACTTCACAAAATAGCTCCTAATATAGATAAGGAGTTACAACAAATTTAATTGGGGGTTACGAAAATAAAAGAGTCGTTACAACAGATTAAATTATAGATTTTTATAAACGTTACAAAATTAAATTCAAAAGAGAGTGAATTTGGAAAACCAGATTTGGATTAGGCCTTACGTATATCCGCGCACAGGGGGACAAATTAACTTAGTTTGCCTTCAGAACCAATTTCTCATGTGCGCGAGACCACTCCCTTTTACTAGCTTTTCACAAGCCTAACAAAGAGCAATTCAACATAAAGAGAAGGAAATGACTTTCTACAAACCAATGAGGGACACTTTGTCTTTCACAAAAGACAAAGAAATAAAGAATAAAAAAGGCACCACAAAGATAGTTAAAAATATGTGGGGTAGCCACGTTTTAAAGTGGTATTTACTTTTTATCCAGCATTTTTAATGCTTAGCAAAAGTAGCTACTAGTCTATTAAAATTAATATGAAAAGACAGTGCTACCCTTTTCTTCCCAAACGGAAATACGCCATTTCTGATTCTGTACAACAGAGTAGCAGCAACATGACTAAATTTCGTGCAACTACTTGACTAGTGTTTATGAATCATTTGACTGGTTTAAGGGTGTAATGGATGACATTGCTGAACATGACAAAAATGTTGGCTTTTTGAATGCTGAGTTCTCAATAAGTTTCCTCAATTAGTACAAAGTTGGACTGATACATCTTTCATGTTCATGGTATTTTGGTATTCTCGAGGAAGTTATAGAAATGCACAACTACTTGACTAGTGTTTATGAAGAAGGAGACACTAAATCAGCACTTAATGCTATGGTGCACTTCTCTTCTGTATCTAGACTTCAAGCTAACAACGATTCTTCATATCTGAATTTGAAGAACAAATTATCATATCCGAAAATATTAAGTGTTGAACCTTCGGACATAAAAATGTAAACCACTTCTCAAAAGAATTATGTTATGTATTTTGATTTTGCGGACCAGAGGCCATATGAACCACTATATTTGAAGAGCAAGACATGAACTAAAGTTAAGGACACTTGGTCCTGAACTTAGACTAACAAGCTCAAAAATTAAGGACAATAGGTCCTGAACTTAGACTTACAAGTTCAAAAGTTAAGGACGCTTGGTCCTGAAGTTTGAGTTCCAAGTTCAAAAGTTAAGGACATATAGTCCTAAAGTCCTGAACTTAGAGTTCCAAGTTCAAAAGTTAAGGAACATGTAGTCCTGAAGTCCTGAACTTAGAGTTCCAAGTTCAAAAGTTAAAGACATGTAATCCTGAAGTCCTGAACTTAGAGTTACAAGTTCATAAGTTAAGGACATGTAGTCCTGAAGTCCTGAAGTTAAATTCAAAAGTTAAGGACATGAGCAGAAGGGTATTTTCGTCTGGGCAGTTAAAGTTTATTAAAGCGGTGGCTAAAGACTAAAGACATTATTTAAACAGTTTCTTAAAAGTAAATACATATGTTATTAGTGGCTAACCGTGCACTTCTCCCACAAAAATATCTTTGACTTTGCATTTCAATTATAAATAATACCAACAAGCATTATATTATATGTAGATGTGACAAGTTTTTTTTTCACCCCACCCGTTTCTCGTTTTCTCTCTAAATAAATCATCAACCGGACAATATAAAAGATGCGACGATCTTATCATTATCGTAATGGCGCAGTTGATTGGTAGCAGGTAGCTGGAGATAGAATCTTGAGGGTGCATACTATGAAATTTTTATTGGACTTCCTTATTTTGAACTAGTGTACATTATTGAATCTATAAACTATTTGAATAATTTGTTTAAAAAAATCATATTCACTAACAGAATATTAAAGTATAAAGTCCACTAAACAATCACCAAAATCATAAAGAATATAAACATAAAATATGCTAGCTTTTGGATGCATCATGCGTGATAATTAAAACATGTTTTTTAATTTCTTTCTTATTCTCTTTTCCTTTTTCTTTGGCGAGTGTCGGCGCTGATACACTAGAATGGAACTTTGCAACCATTTTTAAAAGATAAAACTTTGTAACAAAATTGCTCTTTTTTTGAAGTGTTGGTTGCTATCAAACAGTTCCTTATAATGATTCTTAAAATTAATCAGCGTTACAAAAAAAATAATGGTCCATTACTATCACATATATATATATATATATGACTGCATGCTGAGAATAGAGAGTTTGATTTTAAGTCCATTTTCTAGGAAAGTCCCCATGAATTAAAAAGACCATAAAGGAACAACAACAAAAAGATCCTTCCCAAAAATAAAATATAATAATGGCCCAAGAGTAGAAAATGCTGAAGAAGAAGAAACAAGGAACTAATGTCAACCATCTAAATTTACTGTAGTACGTTATAGAGTTAATAACGCCTAACTAAGCAATGTTATAGTATTATTACTTATTAAGTGTATCATTATTATGTTGGAAATAAAATTTGAAAATTATTTGTTATTATTAGAGAATGCTATCAAGTGGGTTGGTTTGCAGACACTAGTTAGTTTATTATCGCTCTCTGGCCTTCTCATATAAGATGTTCTTTTACCTCTGATCTCCAACACATTTATTATTTGTTCAAATGATTTATCATGAAACCTTTGGTTTTTCTCGTTATAGTTTAGATCCACATTCTTTTTAATCCTTTCCACACAACTTTTAGTGATTTTACCTATTAGAGAAAAATAAAAGAATTAAGTGATGGCTATCTTCACGTGTGCGACGATTAAATTCTTCGATGGTATGTGGTCAAATGTTGGAACATATATTTTTAATCACCCAATGCAATTAAGATGTCCGATACCCTAGTTATTAGTTCAAGAACGTAAGGTGTTTCTGCTTTTTCAGAGTAAAAAGGAGTACAAAAAATATATTGAGTCAATGTTCGAATACCAACAAGTGAATCAGATTTAAACTCTATGGGTTCAATCTTTACGGTTATTACTTCTTACTACTGAACTCATTGATTATATCCTTAAAGTTATGGGTTCATATCAATTATTTATTGCGATTTTTGTAAATTTTTGTGTATAAATTTGTACTCCACGTCGAAAGTTATGGTATCAACTGAACTCGATGTTATAGGGTTACATACGCCCCTGAATACCAGGAGCTATACAATACTGAGGTAACTCATGCCATACTTCCACGAAAAACTTAAACGACTTTGATCAAAAAAGTATTTGTACCAAAAATCGATAAAGATAGATTGAGAACACCTAGGGGCGAGTTGTTAGAACCGTGTTTATCAATAAATAACATGGATTAGCCGGAAAATAGTGTGTCGATTGACTTTGTTGTACATTACATGTCTATTTAAGTCAAATCTTCAAAAGAAAAATTACACATAAATAACTCCGGAATATGAACCAAAGTAAACATGTTAGACATTGGTAATACAATAGAAAACAAGAAAATTAAATAGGCAAGTATATATGACGTGGATAGCCCTGTAGGATTAAGGATTGACCAAATAGATTCGACTCACGTGTAAGGGGATGAAGAACGACGTCATAATGAGCCACCTAAAAATGTAATAAATTATGTAATCGTAAAAGAGCACCGCATATTGTCAGTATTTCACGTGGTTTTCTCATGCATTTTCATGATAATACTTCCCCCTTTTTCCTCCCTCATCCCTTTGTCCCTTCGCTTTTCTTGCCTTAGCTTTCACTTATTCAATGTGAAATTTTAATTTTAGAGATATAAATAGACACACCATCTTTTATTGTAATTACCTGCCTTCTTTTAATATAAGTTCTTCAATAAATAAAAAAACATCCAATATACTCTTAGCCAGTAGGCGATGCAATTTAATATTGACCATAGAATCGACTTTTTTCACTCCATATGTTAATTATCTGTCGTAAATGAAGTGTTACAATCGTCTCATTAAGATCTAACTATTTGAATTGCTAAAAGTCTGAATATCGGCTTATTTAAATATAAGTAGTAAATAACTATTTTGGATCATCATCAATTGAATCAAGGAACTCCTCATATCGAGAAGAATTGTGTACCGTTGTTGATGAACTACTCGTTGATTTGAGTGATACTCTATTTAACTAATAACGAATCAAGCATGGATTAAAAATGATGTATTACTGATTAGTGACGTCGAGCAAGTTATAGTAATTATTTTACAAGACCCCTAACGTAGCGGTACAGAGAGGCACGAACCAAAAACCTTTGCATGTTTTGGTAATATATATGTTGAATCATTTGATCAGTTAGATTTAAAAGTTTAAATTGTTAGAAATAGTAACTTTAATTTAATTAGGTCTATCATAATGGAGAAGATTTTTCAATCATTCGTGATACCATTTGAGGATTTTTTGCCTAATTATTCACTTATGACATCACTTTTTCTCTAGCTTTGTTTCCTTAGTATGTATAAGTCTTTTAAAATTTGTGGTTTTTTGGTTATTTCTATTATTTTTATTACGTCTAAATAAAGAGCGCGATCTCACACATTAAGGACCTACACTTCTTTATCTCCAAGACTAGTATGTCCGATAAATAAGGTCGATGAAAAGTTAGATAGCTACGAGTAGAGTTTTACCTAATTAAGTATATAGAGAGAAACTTAAAGGGGTTTAGTTTTAACGCAAAGTGATGTAATTGAGTTGACTTTAGAGTTGATGAACCTAGGTATTTCTGTAGTAAATAGTTAAACGTGTTACTTTAAGTATTCATTTTTCTTGATTAGTGAATTTCAGTATTTTCAAATTTTTTATCATATATAATCAAGTTGGTGGAACAATAACAGGGATATGGAAGAGGAATTTACATATGGTGTTTATTGACCTAGAGAAGGCGAATGACAAGGTCCCCAAGGACGTCCTTTGAAGGTGTCTGGAGGCGAAAGGTGTGTCGGTGGCTTACATTACGGCAATAAAGGATATGTATGATGGAACTATGACTCAGGTTAGGACTGTGGGAGGTGACTCAGAGCCTTTTCCGGTGGTTATGGGGCTATACCAAGGATCTGCACTTAACCTGTTCTTATTTGCCCTGGCGATGGATGAACTGACACATCATATCCAAGGAGAGGTGTCATGGTGTATGTTGTTCGTTGATGATATTGTTCTGATTGATGAGACGCGAAGCGACGTAAATGGAAGACTAGAGGTATGGAGGCAGGCCGTAGAGTCTCACGGTTTCAAGTTGAGTAGGACTAAGACGGAATATGTGGAATGTTCAACGACGTGACGGGGGAAGCGGATGTGGAAGTCAGGCTTGACTCACAGGTCATCCTCAAGAGAGAAAGTTTTAAGTACTTAGGGTCAATTATCCAGGGAGATCGACGGGGATGTTACGCACCGTATTGGGGTAGGGTGGATGAAATGGAGGTTAGCGTCTGGAGTCCTGTGTAACAAGAATGTGCCACCGAAACTCAAAGCTAACTTCTATAGAGCGGTGGTTAGACCGGCCATGTTGTATGGGGCTGAGTATTGATCAGTCAAGAATTCACATATGCAGAAGATGAAAGTAGCAGAAATGAGGATATTGACATGGATGTGTGGGCACACTAGGCTGGATAAGATTAGGAATGAAGATATTCGAGAGAGTGGGTGTGGCTCCGGTGGACGACAAGATGCGGGAAGCGCGACTTAGATTGTTCGGACACGTGCAGAGGAGAAACCTAGATGCCCCAGTTAGGAGGTGTGAGCGGTTGGCTTTGGCAGGTACGAGAAGAGGTAGATGGAGGCCCAAGAAGTATTGGGGAGAGGTGATTAGACAGGACTTGGCGCGGCTCCAGATTTCCGATGACATGACTCTTGATAGGAAGGTGTGGAGGTCGAGCATTAGGGTTGTAGGTTAAAGGGTAGTCGAGCGGTTTTCCTCATTATCCCGGTTTTCCTCTTTGTACCGACGAGTATTATAGTGTTTTGTCTAGTACTGCTAGCGATTTATATTGTATTTCATACTTTTGCATAATGTTTGTGTTACTGTTTTTCCATTTATTCGTTATCTTTCACGTTACTGATATTATTTTTCGGGTTTTGTTGTCACGAGTCTATTATCTCTGAGTCGAGGGTCTTCCGGAAATAGCCTCTCTACCCCCTTTGGGATATGGGTAAAGTCTGCGTACATTTTTTTATTGGGTTATTGTTGTTGTATATAATCTAGTTGCTAGTTTCCACGCACAATTAAATATTCGGGATATATTACGCGTGTTAAAAATCAACTTGACTTTTATCTAGGAATAGATTTCACAGCCTTGAGCTGCATTATATTAGAAAAAGAACAATAAAAAAAACTGCAATCTAGTTTATATATACCGCCATGACTATCATCTTTATACCGCCTCCCCGTTATTTCCATATTGCATGAACATCGCGACGTGATGTGACATTAGAAAACTCGGTTTAAATTTTCTTAATTCATATTTTGTACTATTAAGATTCGTCTGATTTGTTGTATTGGCATAATTAATTTCATCATAAAATTCTACATGTAAATACAATATTCGGTTAATGGTGTATATAAGAAAAATAATCGTCTCATAACTAATGCAAGTCGCATAAGGAAATAAATAATCACCATATATTTTAAATAATATTTGACTGGTGTTATTAAATAGTACTCGCATTAAGTTATGAAAGATTTTTATGTTTATATCCCATGGGGGTTATAACTGTCACGATCCCAAACACTTAGTCGTGATGGCGTCTGTCGTGGAATCAGGCAAGCCACACATTCCGTTGAAACAAGTTTGAGTTTTCAGAAAATTTATAAATTCAGGAACAAAAAATATCGATAATAATCCATTTGAAAGTCTAATATTACTAAAACAGAATTTAGAATCCCATCCCGGATCTAATGTCACCAAGTCACGAGCTACTACAACATAAAAATGTCAAAATAGAAAATAGACAACATAGTTTGAAATAATGAAAATGCGAAAGGGAGATAAAGAAGGAGAAATCGAGGATGCGATTGTCAGCTGCTACCTCGAAGACTCCTGGGAACTCAGTCAATCAATCAACCACTGCTATCGGCCTCGATGAACCTGGATCTGCACACAAGGTGCAGAGGGTAACGTGAGTACACTAACTCAGAAGTAACGAACCCAAACAATGGGTTGAGAGGTAGTGACAGACTAAACCTAAGAATTTACAACAAACAGCGTACATAAATTAGACATGCTAATAGTTTATCAGAAAAGGAACAAAATATGTCAAGTATGCCCAGTATACTCTACATGCCAAAATATATAAATATATGAAACCAGTGTGGAAATGCACAAAGTGCTCACAACCCTCACACAGAAGTTCACTCAGTACCGTATATGGCTCTCGGGCCCAGGGAAGGTCCATCCTGGAGGGTACATAATCATCGGTGACCGTAGTCACTTAGTACTAAGGAAAAGGCCAGATCCATCTCCGGAATGCAACACTCGGACAAGATCCATGTCCAGGGACGATCAATCCCTCACATACCATCAACTTCGGACAAGGTTCATGTCCAGGGAAGATCCATCCCTCAATATCAATGCGCTCACTGGGGGTGTAAAGACTCCGGAGGGGCTCTTATAAGCCCAAGCGCTATATCAAGACAACAAAGGCATGATCGGGATATCGCTGCGGTGTGCAGTCCGATCTCATAACTGTCTCAATAACAAGCTCTCGGACTCACTCAGTCATTACTCTCCAGTCTTGTTCACAAGGCTCATAGATGAATAAATCATCCTGAATTACTGAGATTAAGGCATGAAATAATATGCTATGACAGGACTGAGTAAATGAAATCAAGTAATCACATAATGAGACAGTAATATACGACCACTCGAGTCTCAGCATTTTTTGGCGTGAAGCCTTAGCATTTATACTTAACATGATTTCTAACATGTTCACATTTACCGCATTAATAGAAGTGCGGATATCGATCAGTAATAGCTACTAGATGGTGCCATGGGATGAGCTGAGCCACAAATCACACAGTGCACGCTCGCACGCCCGTCACTTGGCATGTGCGTCCCCTTAATCATAGTCATATATCATATAGTTCAGGGTTTCGAACCCTCATAACCAAGTTTGGAAACGTTACTTACCTCAAAATCGGCGAAAATCCTAGTCCACAGTGCCTTTGCCTCAAGACTCGGCCTCTGGTTGCTTCAAATCTACCAAAAATCAGATTTATATCATTATTATATGCTAAGGAATGAAGCCCATTCGAAAATTATCAAAATTAGCCAAAAATTCCGAAATTGGCCAAACCCGGCCCCGGGCCCACTTCTCGAAATTCGATAAAAATCACAACACTAGAATCCTTATTCCCTCACGAGTCTACCCATATAAAATTCATCAAAATTCGACCTCAATTTCCTACTCAAATCACCAAAAGAAATTCTCAAACTTTCCTCCCATTTTCCCCCAATTTTCACTCTAATTCCTCAAATTAAATGATAAAAATCCAGACTAAATCATGAAATTAAACCAAATATGAGTGAAGAATACTTACCCCAATAACTCCACTGAAAATCCCCTCAAATTTCACCTTCTCCCGAGCTCTCTAATGGATTTTTGAAATATGGACTAAACCCTCATTTTTTATTTTAAAAGATTCTGTCGAGCTGCCCTTTTCCTCAGTGCGGTCACGTGAAAAGCCACGCGTTCGCGAAGCATTGGCCCAACTCACTCCACGTGTTCGCGTCCTCCCTCACGCGTTCACATAGCACACTGTACCTTCCCCCACGCGATCGTGACCACCCATACACGGTCGCATAGAACAAAAATCATGCTGCCCCAATTAAGCCTATGTGATCGCATCCTTACTCACGCGATCGCATAGAAGAACACCAGAACTGAACACCAGCAAAAATCTAAAATCTCCAACTTCCAAAAATTGATCTGTTAACCCCCCGAAACACACCCGAGGCCTTCGGGACCTCAACCAAACATGCTAACACATCCCATAACCTTATTCAAACTTAGTCAATACTTCGAAACACTCAAAACAATGCCAAAACACCAAATTCACCTCGGATTCAAGCCTATGAACTTAGAAACTTCTAAATTTCGCCAATGATGCCAAAACCATCCAAAACACGTCTGATTGACCTGAAAATTTGCTCACACATCCAAAATGATCCTACCAACCTGTTCCAACTTCCGAAATTTCATTCTGACCCCGATAGCTACTTTTTCACTGCCGACCGAAAATCGCCAAAAACTCAATTTCGCCAATTCAAGTCTAATTCTACTCCGGACCTCAAATGCTC
Organism: Nicotiana undulata; assembly: GCA_005239495.1. NCBI lineage: Eukaryota > Viridiplantae > Streptophyta > Magnoliopsida > Solanales > Solanaceae > Nicotiana > Nicotiana undulata. The sequence continues at coordinate 41,088 of ML285260.1, forward strand.
ATTCCGAACACACTCCTAAGTCCCAAATCACCTAACGAAGCTATCCGAGTCATAAAATCTACATTCTGAGGTCGTTTACCTATCAGTCAACTCCCGATTGACTTTTCTAACTATTAAGCTCATTTAAGAGACTAAGTGTCTCAATTCTCACCACGACCATTCCGAACCCAAACGAACCATCCCAATACAACATAAATAGGTTAAATAACACATGAAGAATCTGAAACAGAGGAAACGGGGTAAATCTCACGAAACGACCGACTGGATCGTTATATTCTCCCCCTCTTAAACAAACGTTCGTCCTCGAACGGGTCTAGAAACATACCTAGAGTCTCAAATAGGTGAGGATATCTGCTCTGCATCTCCCGCTCGGTCTCCCAAGTGGCCTCCTCCACCGGCTGCCCTCTTCACTGCACTTTTACTGAAGCTATATCCTTAGACCTCAACCTTCTGATCTGTCGACCCAAAATATCCTTTGGCTCTACCTCATATGATATATCACCCTCGAGCTGAACCGTGCTGAAGTCCAAAACATGAGACGGGTCACCAACATACTTCTGAAGCATCGAAACATGAAACACCGATACTGAGGCATGAAATAATATGCTATGACATGACTGAGTAAATGAAATCAAGTAATCACGTAATGAGACAGTAATATACGACCACTTGAGTCTCAGCATTTTTGGCGTGAACCCTTAGCATTTATACTTAACATGATTTCTAACATGTTCACATTTACCGCATTAATAGAAGTGTGGATATCAATCCATAATAGCTACTAGACGGTGACATGAGATGTTGGCATGATCACCTTACTCACGCGATCGCATAGAAGAACACCAGAACTGAACACCAGCAAAAATCTGAAATCTCCAACATCCAAAAATTGCTCCGTTAACCTCCCGAAACACATCCGAGGCCTTAGGGACTTCAACCAAACATGCCAACACATCCCATAACCTTATTCAAACTTAGTAGTGCATTCGAAACACTCAAAACAATGCCAAAATACCAAATTCATCTCGAATTCAAGCCTATGAACTTAGAAACTTCTAAAATTCGCCAAAGACGCCGAAACCATCCAAAATACGTCTGATTGACCTGAAAATTTGCACACACATACAAAATGACCCTACGAACCTTTTTTAACTTCCGGAATTTCATTCTGCCTCCGATAGCTACTTGTCCACTGCCGACCAAAAATCGCCAAAAACTCAATTTCGCCAATTAGAGCCTAATTCTACTCCGGACTTCAAATTCGCATTCCGAACACACTCCTAAGTCCCAAATCACATAACAAAGCTATCTGAGCAATAAAATCCACATTCTGAGGTCGTTTACCTATCAGTCAACTCCCAGTTGACTTTTCCAACTATTAAGCTAATTTAAGAGACTAAGTGTCTCAATTCTCACCACACCATTCCGAACCCGAACCAACCATCCCAATACAACATAAATAGGTTAAATAGCACATGAAGAAGCTGAAACAGAGAAAACAGGATAAATATCACGGAACGACCGGCCGGATCGTTACAATAACGTGGAATAAGAAATAATATCAACTATATGAATATTAAGCTAGTATCTAAATACGAAATGTTATATATATATATATATATATATATATATATATA
>MDKH01139104.1:0-22756 GCA_005239495.1 Nicotiana undulata
CTTACCCAATACTCCGCGATCGCGACCTATATGGTGCGATCGCACTGCCAAATTTTGACCCCTTACCCAGGCCCCTCACTTACCCTATGCGATCGCAGCCCCTCCCATGCAATCGCACAGACCAAATTACCAGACGCCAGAAACAGAATCAAAACACCAGATTTTTCATGTTTTCACACCCCGTTAGCTTTCCGAAACTCACCCGAGCCCTCGGGGCTCAAAACAAAAAACACACACGACTCCCAAATCATCATACGGACTTGTTCAAGCTTTTAAACCATCAAAATATCATCAAAACAATGAATTAAACTCCAAAATCTATAGAATTTTCTCAAACTTCATAAACTTCTAAATTTCTCATTTTTAATCCGAATCACGTCACTTCAAGCCCGTTTTACACCGAATTTCATAGATAAGTCACATAACATATAATAAACTTGTTCCGGGCTCCGGAACCATAATGCGGGCCCGGTAACACGACTTTCACATAATAATTCATTTTCAAAATCCTTTATTATTTTCAGAAAACAATTTTATTTAAAAATTCATTTCTCGGGCTTGGGACCTCGGAATTCGATTCCGGGCATACGCCCAAGTCCCATATTTTCCTACGGACCCTCCGGGACCGTCACATTAGGGGTCCAGGTCTGTTTACCAAAAATGTTGACCAAAGTCAACTTTATTCAATTATTCAATTCAGAGTTCCATTTTTATCAAATTTTCACATAGAAGCTTCCCGGCTACATTCCCGGGATGCGCACGCATATCGAGGTGAGATTAACGGAGGCTTTCAGGGCCTCGGAACACAGTTTTACTTAGAATCACTTAGGATGACCTTTTGGGTCATCACAAATGTGGTCTTCTCAACATCTTCTGGGGCAATTAGTGTCACGACCCAAACCGATGGGCCGCCACGAGTACCCGGTACCTTACTCAACCGAGAACCAACATGACGTATCTTTTGTATCATTCTATCATAGATAAATGATCCGAAGTAAAGCATGAGAGAATAAAAACTTATACGTATGACATACTGGCCTATAAGACCAAAAATGATCACTCATACATTGAACATAGGCCGACAAGTCCATACAATCTTTCACATACACGACATATGTCTACAAGCATCTAAGAGTACATAAATATCATAAAGGTTGGGACAGGGGCCCGCCATACTAATCAAAAAATGTCCTAATCATACTGACCAAATAAGAAACTCCAGAGCAAGTGGAGCGCACCAACACCTTTCGCTGAGCTAATATCCTACTTGGAGGATTCTCGACCTGTCTATCGGGACCTGCGGGTATGAAACGCAGCGTCCCCAGGCAAAAGGAACGTCAGTACAAATAATGTACCGAGTATGTAAGGAATAAAAATCAATACATAATATAATAGACATGAGACAAACATGGTGTAAAGGACTCGACATGAAAGTCTGATTAACTCCGTGAATTATTAACATTATAATGCCATGCATATGCGTATAAATGTCATGTCGTGCATAGGTACATGTGTTCATTACATCATCAAGCCTCTAAGGGCATCCCATCATATCATCTTGGCCAATGTGGGCAAAATCATCAACGTGTACCAGCTGATCAGGTGGTGGTGCGTATATAACGTCGTAACCTTTTCCCATATCCCATATCCTATATACATATATTACACATATATACGCTTATATAATGCCATCTGGTCATGGGTCAATGTAAATGAATGCAATGCATGAGAAGCACGTCAATAAAATATTTTAGAACGCCATAAGACCATTATTCCTCTGTCACACCCATTTTTTTCTAACTCCACTAAACCCTCTTAAAATAATAAAAATGTTTTGCAAAGCTCGAAAGTGTTTTCCATTAGAGAGTGACAAAGATTGTCTTCAAAAAACTTTTCAGAGTCGCCACCTGATATTTGGTTTCACTGTGTCAGGTCACCATGTTTTTAAAAATAATTTATTCTTTTGAAACACGTTTGGACTCTAAAACCAGTTTGGACTCTAAAACCAGTTTGCACCAGAGATTCGGGTAAGAGGGTTCATTTGACTCGGGGAGAATGTGTTAGGCATTCCCCGAGTCCCGTAACTAGTACGGCTTCGTACATGATCAAGTTGGCTTTTAAGATATTCAAATTGAGGTAAAAAACACAAAAAAGATAAATAAACACACAAGAAGCTCGAGGTCGTCCCCACCTAATAAAATAAAAAAATAAAAAAATAATAATAGTAAAATCCTAAATACTAATATATATTGTACCATTCCACATGTTCGTCACGACCTCCAAATACATGATACTACGAGGCATACTCCGGATAAAAATATATACAAATCCTTCGGGGCATTTCCCAGATAAATTTAACTTAGGGGGCGACCTCTCGCCTCAAAAGAAACTAAAATACGAACGTCCTAAAGGTTTTCCTACCCAAATGCGGTCGGCCTAAACATGCTACTAGCGGATAATAGAATAAATAAAGTAAATAAAAGAGAATTAAGTAGAAAGAAGATTCAACTCCTGCTCTTTTAATTTCCATTTTTATATATTTATACCGAGTCCAATCTTAAAGGATTCAAAGCAAAATACAAAACTAAAGAGGTAAGCCAATTATTTTTGATGAACCGGAATATATGTTTAACCTATAAAAGAGCCTTCCTACATCAGATAAACTAGAGTTGTAAAAATGAATTGTGTTAAGAATCTTAAAACACCACACTTCTAATGCAAGATAACTTCCAAAAAATTTAAACTCACAAACCCAAACAAGTTGACACAAAGTTCAAACGGATCTAAGCTTAAGCAACAATAAATGAATCAAAAATATCTACATATGTCTATGCATAAAAGGAAAAGAAACTCTTCTTAAACCAGTCCTCAATTTCTAAGATCAACAAAAGAAGCAGTAACAATCCTTTTGTCCTAAGTTAACAACATTCATCTTGATAAAAAGGGCAAAACTGAACTAAAACACGACTTCATTACCTCAACACACGATAGCCATGACATCCCAATTCAAGTAACAAGCTATCACGGGATCCTGTTCGAACACAATAATCCAAACTTCAGTCAATAGCGCAAAATCAAGCAGATTAAGTCTAAAGCAGCACACTTTAATATCTACTCACAAACAACATAGAAATGAGAATTCACTCAAACCAATTTTCCATCAGAAATCCAGCAAAACCATAGTCTAGGCTCAAACCATATTAAAATAGACATTAAAATAGAATGAGAGAGGAAAGAACTGAACCTGAAGTTTCTCTCAATTAATAAAAATTTCAGCTGTTACACGGACTGGAACAAAGGGACAGTTACGACCAAAAATCAACATGACGATCAAATCTTGGACAGAAACATGAACCGAACCACGAACAGGCCTCAACGGCGGCCGAGACTCCGAACTCAACGGCTTTTTTTCCGGTTGACATAGTGAGGCGTGGTGAAGGGGAGAGGTGTAGGACAGCCTTCACCTTCTTTCTATGGCTGAGCTCGCTTGCTATGCTACGAGACGAGAAACGAGAGAGAGGGATCTTGAGGCGGCTCAAGGTTCAGGGGGTGGCTGATGGCTTGGTGGTGTAGGGGTGGTGGAGTTGAAGCCTTTAGTGTTAGGGTCTGTGTTATATGCTGAAAGGTGTGAAGAAGAGAGGGTGATAGGTTAGAGATGAGAGTTTAAAGAGTTATTAGGTTATTAGGGTATTGGTTCATCCGGATATGGGCTTAAAATTGGGCCAACTCAAGCTTAAAATTGTGGTCTTCTCACATAAAAACAAGACAAAAATTGGCCCAAAAATTTCTTCTTATCTTTTTTTTTTTGGAAAAATAAAATCAATGCAATTTTTGTATTTTTATTTTATTTTATGAAAGGTAGATAAACTAAAAGTAACTAGATAAAATATCAATTAGCTAAGTAAAAGAAAATATTTTTGTAATTTTTATTTTTGTGATAAAATAAAGTAAAAGAGTCAAAACCAGTTAAAATAGCGATATTAGACCTAAACTAAATATTTTAAATGCTAACATGTGTAAAATCTCAGGGAGGGTTAAAAATTATGTCTACAGCTGCCCCTCTTTGACTGAAAACACGAAGAGTTTTCAGACAAAGAACGACGAGACGAGTTTTTTTACCCGACCCTTATTTAGAGAGGCCAAAAACTAAAAGAAAGGAGAATGTGACCGAGCCATGATATCTGAGCTGCTTACATATCCCCAGCTATATATTAATCAGGTCACGTGTTGTTCAGAGGTAGGAAGAGTGTGGGAATATACCGAAGTGGAGAGTCGAGTGAAGTGCCGTCGAGGTTCGGGTCCGCGGTTCCTGCCGATACATCAAAGATAAAAGGAAAAATTACAGCAAAATAAAGAAAAATACAAGATCCTATCTACTTCTTGTCTCGAATCTTACTTGAATTTCTACTTGATCCTTCAACACGAAACTGAAAGTAGACCCTGTTCTTCAGGCGGGATTCTCCTGATGCTTCTCTAACTTGAACTTGAAAACTAAACGCTGACCCTGTTCTTAAGGCGGGCTCCTGATGCCTCTCTAACCGAACTTGAAAATTGAAAGTTGACCATGTTCTTCAGGCGAGCTCCTGATGCCTCTCTGACTAGAAATTGTAAACTGAAAGCTGACCCTGTTCTTCAGGCGGGATTCTCCTGATGCTTCTTGAACTTGAAAATTGGAAGTTGACCCTGTTCTTCAGGCGGGCTCCTGATGCCTCTCTGAGTTGAACTTGTAAACATGTTCTTCAGGCGCGCTCTTGATGCCTCTCTGACTTGAACTTGTAAACTGAAAGTTGACCCTGTTCTTCAGGCGGGCTCCTGATGCCTCTCTGAGTTGAACTTGTAAACATGTTCTTCAGGCGCGCTCTTGATGCCTCTCTGACTTGAACTTGTAAACTGAAAGTTGACCCTGTTCTTCAGGCGGGATTCTCCTGATGCCTTTCTGATTTGAACTTAAAACTGAAAGTTGACCCTGTTCCTCAGGCGGGTACCTGATGCCTCTCTAACTTGAACTTGTAAACTGAAAGTTGACCTTGTTCTTCCGGCGGTCTCCTGATGCCTCTTGATCTCGAAAATTGAAAATTGAACATGTTCTTTAGGCGGGCTCCTGATGCCTCTTGATCTTGAAAATTGAAAGTTGACCATGTTCTTCAGGCGGGCTCCTGATGCCTATTAAACTTGAACTTGAAAACTGACCCTGTTCTCCAGGTGGGTGCCTGCAATCACAACAAAACAGACAAAACAAAGAAAATGTTCCGCCCCAGTTTGTACCAGGAACATTTGTGAGTGTTAGTTGAATCCCATTTTCCAGGTTGGTCCAGAAAACTTAAATTAAATCCCATTATCCAGGAGGGTCCTGGGAAATTAAAACTAATCCCATTATCAAGGAGGGTCCTGAAAACTTGAAAACTAAATCCCATTATCCAGGAGGTTCCTGAAAACTAAAAATGAACTTACTTGAGCCATACTCTCTTTTTGGAAGATCCCTGCAAAAAGAACAAAATTCCATGACCTTGAACCATACTTTCCTTATGGAGGATTCCTGCAGATCGAACAAAATTTCTTTCCCCTGAAAGTTTCAAGCTTCCAAGAAATGATTTGGATATAGTCTTCGTCCCTGTTTCAAACAAAGAAAACTTGTGAGTTGAAAACATGGTGGTTGGTTTCTGGCCTTGACCTTGACGGCTATTGCTCCTTCACTTTCCATGATAACTTTGATTTCCACTTGGAAGACCTTGCTGTTATTGGTTAACCACTTTCTCTGTCAACCCATATCAATGAAAACACCTCTGACCCGTTCAAGCCCAATGCCTTATACCCGATGTATTGCTCTTGAATTGACAATTACTGAACCTTTGCATTTCACATGAATCCCAAAGCACGTCGATTGTTATCAAATCAGTGCGCATATTGTTCTTTCCTGACTTATGTCGCTTTGATGTGTTAGCCAGATTCTGCTCTGTGCAATTGGAAAGCTGGTAAAAAATTTTGAAGTCATTTCTCACTTGTTCTGACCAAACTGACTCAAAAAGAGGACTTGAACAAAACAAGAGGAACAGAGTAAGGGACAATTGAAAGACATGATATCTAACAGGAAAACTACAAAGTAGAAATTTATCAGATGTGGATACCAACTCTAATGACCATGACATGCATTTTTGGATTAATGGCCTAATCTGTCAAGAAAGTCTAATGTTCAACTCTTGTTATATCTCTAAGCCGTGAAACTGGGCTTCAATGCTCTGATTATCCTATCTGACTCACGATCCTTATTCGACGTGTAGTGCCCGAAGGGTTTTCACCATCAAGCATCTCTCATTTTGCTCTTTCTCTCAACTCATTGTCGCCTTTTGGTTCCCGTGAGGGTTTTCACCACCAAGACACTCTCATTTTGGTATTTTCTTCTTATTTTCTCTGATTCTGCAGATTACAAGGCATTGACCATGGTAAAAATATCATATGCTCCTGGCATGTCTAACTCGGCACTCCTGGCAGGGCTAACTCGGCACTCTCAAATATTATCTGGAGGTATTTTTGGACTGTAATGCGGCTTTTGGATAGGGTTAGAAAGAAAGGATATTATAAAGGCTCAAAATAACTAAGACACCAGGGTTAATTTATTTAAAACTTTTGAAATCCATTTTAGACTTTGCTCCAATTTCTAAAACAAGAGTATTTGATTTTCTTTCTTTTTTCTTTTTTTTTTCTTTTTAGATGGAATTTCTAAGAAGAACTGCCCCACTCAGACTTCGTGGGATTATGAAATATTTTATTTGGTGCGACCGAACCATAAGGTTGCCTACGTATCTTGTGGTGACAAGAATCAGGTCGAACGTAGTTCAAAGGACTACTCTTTGATGCTGCTATTTTCTTTTTCTTTTCTTCTTTTTTTCCTTTTTTTTCTTATATTATTTTTTTTCTCTTTTTTTTTCTTTTTGAAATTTTCTCTCGAATGAAGTTTCTAAAACAAACCTTATGGGGATGATTTTATTTTTTTTCATCACTCTAACTCGATTCCAAAAGAGGGGAGGTCAAGAAAATTAGCATAGGCTCAAAAGAGGTACCGAATGGTATAAAGTGTTTGGGTAGCTGAAAGAGAGCCTCCCAGTCCCTAAAAAGCCAAGTAAAACACATGAAACTTGAGGATAAAAAAGGAAGATCATGCACATCATTTACTTTGAAACTTTGGCATTGATATCACTGGTATGCCTTCCACTTTTCTTTAGTGCCTTGTCAAGTACAGAACTCTCGTTGAGTGATCTCATCTTCACAATGGATGTGCTCCGTCAATTTGGAGCAAACTCTCTTGGATTTATCTTATAACTTGAGATACGCTTGAACTCAAGTTGCTTGTTTCAAATTTTCTGGGACATACTCTCTTGTAACAATTTCTTATCGTCCTCTTAACTCCCCAAACTATCAGCCCCAGTTTCTCACAATTCGGGCTTTTAATGATCTTAAAATGTCTAAATCTTTACTTATTTCCCTTAAATATTCATCTTCAAAACTTATTTCATTGCTGCATGATTAGACTAATTTTTAATACCAGACTGAGAATTACGTGTGCATGTCATGTCACTAGAGGTAGCATGAAAAGAATTATAAAAAGAAAAAGAGAACTAAACAAAACGGACAAGAAATAACTAAAAATAGGAGATCACATTAAATTGATGGTGAAAAAATGTGAACAGCAAAAACAAGCAAGAAAAACTAGGGTTACAACCCTGAAACAAACCTACATAACACTAACGAATTACTACGACTAAACGAACTAGGAAAAATAAAAGGATAGAAGGGTTTGAGTCACAAGACAATATCTGGATTACAACCCTGAAATAACCCGGACAACAGAAATGCCAACAAATAAACCACCAAGACTCCCCTAGCTAGCCAAGAAAGGAGCGTCGTTCCAATTACCAAGCGCGACTTCTTATCCATTGAGTCGCACATCCACCTTACTAGGACCTTCACAAGTCTCCATCACATTGACCTCAGCAAATTTCTTTTGGGTCATTTTTGCCAACTCGTTCTTAAGATCAACTTCTGGAACCGAGACTGGTAGCGCTGAAAATTTAGCGGCAAGTGGACCATCTCAAGGTGAGGCAAGGAATTGTTCAAATGTTCGTTGTTCAATATCTTCCAAGGGATTCAGAAGAGTTCTCATATTCCTTTTCAACACAAATCATGCCCACCATATGTGTCTCATTATGAACAGGCGATGGAATTTGGCTAGTATCCGCTTCATCTGGATTTTGCACGATAATGTCACCTGCATCAATAAGCTTCTGGACTGCTCTTTTCAGATGCCAACACTTTTCTATATTGTGCCCCGGGGTACTAGAGCAATATGCGCACCTTTGAGAAAAATCAAAATTCTTTGGAAGGGGGTTCATCATTTTTATCTGAATTGGCTTCAACATGTCCAATTGTCTCAACTTTTGGAACAAACTAGCATATGATTCTCCAATAGGAGTGAAAGACTTTTCTCTTTGTTGCTGCCTTTTCATTTTGTACTCCGGCCTCGGTTGGAACATCTTGCGGGTAGGTGGTTGACATGCTTGAGGAGGAGGGTAAGACATTTGTGGAGGTGGTGCAGGCCATTGCAAGTCCTGTGGATGGGGAGCATATGGCGGTGCATTATGGATAGAGTAATGGGAAGGTGAGGTATGACTTCGGGGATTTTGTGGAGAGAAGTAGCATTGGGAGGATTATCTGGAGTACGTGGATATTCATGGGATCGGTATTGAGGCTGAAAGCATTGAGCAGGAACGCCTGCTGGATCTTGTCATTGGCGGGGCTCAACAACATTTTTTATATTTCTCTTTCTTCCCCCCAAGTTCACTGAGATGTTCTGAATGTCTTCTGTAGTATCCTTCAATGCAGAATAGCTCATGATTTTTCCTGACTTGATTCCTTCTTCTACCATCTCCTTCATTTTTACCACATCATTGAAAGGTTTACCCAAAGCAAGGATCAAATGACTGAAGTAGGTGGGTCCCTGAGCTTGCAGGAAAAGCGTAACCATTTCTTCTTCATCAACCGGAGGACTGACTGGGGCAGCTTGTTCGCTCCATCTAAGTCCATATTCCCTAAAGCTCTCACTGGTCTTCTTTTCTATCTTAGAAAGGGAGGAGCGGTCTGGGATAATGTCTATATTGTACTGAAAGTGTCGGACAAAATCTTGAGCCATGTCATCCCATGCATAACACTTACTGACATCTTGTTGTGTATGCCATTCCAAGGCTACCCCCACTCAAGCTCTCACTGAAATACGCCATCAAAAACTCATCTTTCCTGCCAAAACTTCTCATTTCACTGCAATAACCCCTCAGATGGGCTACTGGATCTCCATGTCCGTTATACAAGTTAAACTTTGGAATTTTAAACTCCACGGGCAGATGAACATCAGGAAACATACACAAGTCATTGTAAGACATGTTAATCTGATTTTCCCTCCCTTACATGTTCTTCAAGGATTGTTATATACCTTTCAGCTTTCTTGATATCTCATCTCGGTCTTCTTTCCTTATGAACTATTCATTCTCAACATGAGGCTCATTCTGAGAGGTATGATTATATGAGTCCGGGACCTAGTGGGCCAGCTTTAAGGGGTAGTATTGGGCATCAGGAGGGTTGAATTGGTGTTCACTGTTGGACCTGAGGAGAGGTTGTTGAGAAGTTGTGATCGTTGAGGTAGTGGATATGACAGGAGGGCTATTTTTGGGAAAGGTAGTTGGAGGACGAACGATGGAGCTACTAGGGAGGTTGGAAAGCTGTGATAAGCGGGAAAATCTGGAGAGTATGGTGGATGATCTGATACTATGTCTGGAGCTTAGGTAAGGGTAGCATCTAGGAAGCTAGGTGGTGGCGGGGGTGGTGCCTTCCCAGCCATCCAAGCCTGATACATGCTCGCCATGTGTTGTCTTAACATCCTTAAATATTCAACCAACCCAGTGTCTCGTTCAACTGATTGCTTTCGGGTACCAGTATCAACCAACTCAACTTCGTTGTCGTCTGCCATTGCCTTTCGACTTTATGTTGTAGGAAAGAGTTACCAGTTTAACAACCACAAACCAACCACCCTTATGCTATAATGGAGATAACAAAGAGGAACAAAATGAAGTCATCATGTTAGCGTTAGGACATTTAACAGCAAATATTATCATATTATATGCAATGCACCTAGTCACAATTATTGGTTCTAAAGTGACTTCGGGGGTATGAAGGTCATATGGCATCATCCCAATTTTACTCTAATTGCCCTTTTCTTCTTCTTTTCCTCTCTTGTGCTCCTTGCTTTGCTCATTTCTTTCCTCTCTTTTCTTTCTGATTAACGCTCTTTCTTGCATCCCGTAGTTTCTTCTCGTTTTTCACATCTCACAACTTCTCTTTTTTCTTTTTTCTTTTTTCTTTTAACTTTTAAAAATGATTTGATCGAACCCTGTATAGGTTGCCTACGTATCATGTTCCACATGAATCAGACCAAGCGTAGTTCTGGAAAAAGTAATAGGAAGTACGATGAAAAAGACTCGACAAACTCTTACACCGCCTAAACGACTTAAAACTACTAGACAAGACAAGAAAGTAAAAGAAAACACGAAAACGGACTCAAAATATAAAAAGTCTCCTCAAGCAGCTCTTGTTTGCAATGGTCCTAAGTGGAATGGTCCTAGGGTATCTGTCATGCTCGAGCTCTGTTAAATGGATCCATGTCTGAATGAGAAAAATAATACCAAATATATTAGTGACTCAAGACACTATGCGACGCCATGACACCTTCTATTGGACACAAGCAAGGCATGATTGGACTATTTTTGCAAAATGGCTTACGTGTCCAAGGGTGGCTATTAATGCAAGCTCAACAAAGGTAACCTCAATGGCATGAAAATACCTCACTAAGGCTTATATGACTTCAAACTCCCAATAGTCATGACCCTAGAAATTACTTTACAAAAATGACCTATTTTGCAAAAATGGCCGATATGGCCAAATGCGGCTAGAGTAAAAACTTCAACAAGGACAGACCTTAAAGTAATATGACATCTAGTTGTGGACCCTATATCCTAAGACATGGTTGATTTAACCACTTTCGCGAAAATGATCCCATTTTGCAAGAACGGTCGATGTGGCCAAAAGTGGCTAGACATGCAAATTCAACAGGGATGGACCTTAAAACTGAGAGGACACCTTATTGTAGACTCACGGCTCTAAGACATGGGGAAAACAAACTACTATGAGAAAAATAGCCCTATTTTGCAAAAACGGCCAATAAAAATGGTTAAACATGCAAGATTTGGCTACGACCCCCCGAAGCTAAGAACCCAAGACTCACTAGAAAGAGGAGGAAGACCGGTCCCTATGTGTGCTGCCTATGTATCTCGCCCCGAAAGACGAGAATCGGATTTGCGTAGTTCGGGAAGATTGGTACGAGAGAGAATTAAAAAAAATATTGATTGGGAGAAAACATAAAAAAAAAATTTTGAAAAAACAAATGACTAATCATGTAAAATCTTTTTGGATTTTCTTTTTTTCTTTTTATTTATTTATTTTTTTGGAAAATGATGGGAAAGTGCAAAATCTTTTTGGATTTTTCATTTTTTTTTTTTTTTGTCTTTTTCATGGAAAAGTTGTGAAAGAAAAATATAATTGGGCCATACTTTTTACACTTCACCCACTTTTTCTTCTCATTACCCTCAAACCGTCATTGGTCTGCCAAATGACCCATTACCCTTGAAAAATACATCATGTAGCACATGGGGATGATTAAATGTCTTTTTGGGCCACGGGCCTATTTGACAAAATTTGAATAGGCCTCCTACAAAGGGACACGGTGCCTGGGACCGAGCCCTGCTACGTATAAATGACATGATGCATATAAGCATGACCTAAAAGTTGACCTAAGATTGAGGGTTCCCTAGACAAGGCAATTTAGGGTGGCACGTGGTCGATGACAACTACTTTAGTTGTCCGCCCACTCCACGCTCCCACGCCATCCCCCTAAAGACACGGGTTACTCACAAAAAAACTGTGTACGCTCAAACGTACTCCAGAAGACTTGTTGCAAAAAAAAGAGTCATGGTTATGCAAATGATGACAGTTATAAAGCGGTAAACACATAAGGAAAACGATAAACAAATAACCAAAAAAACAAGAAATAAAACAAACAAACCAAATAAACATAGCAAATAAAGAAAACAAACACCCCAACTGAATATCCTAAAAGCCAACAAGATCAAGTATCAGCTCGAACCTGCAACTCCCCAGCAGAATCACCAAAGATGTCACATCCCTTTTTTTCTAACTTCACTAAACCCTCTTAAAATAATAAAAAGGTTTTGCAAAACTCGAAAGGGTTTTCCATTAGAGACTGACAAAGAATTGTGTTCAAAAAACTTTTCGGAGTTGCCACCTGACACTTGGTTAGGTGTGTCAGGTCACCATTTTTTTTAAAAATAATTTATTCTTTTGAAACACGTTTGGACTCTAAAATCAGTTTTCACCAGAGATTCGGGTAAGAGAGTTCATTTGGCTCGGGGAGAAAGTGTTAGGCATTCCCCACGTCCTGTACATGATCAAGTTGGCTTTTAAGATATTCAAATTGAGGTATAAAACACGAAAAAAGATAAATAAACACACAAGAGGCTCGAGGTCGTCCCCACCTAATAAAATAAAAAAATAATAGTATAATCATAAATACTAATATATACTATACTGTTCCACAGGTTCGTCACGACCTCTAAATACATGATACTACAGGGCATACCCCGAATAAAAATATATACAAATCCTTCGGGGCATTCCCCAGATAAATTTAACTAAGGGGGAAACCTCTACCTCAAAAGAAACTAAAATAGGAACGTCCTAAAGGGTTGCCTACCCAAATGCAGTCAGCCTAAACATGCTACTAGCAGATAATAGAATAAATAAAGTAGATAAAAGAGAATTAAGTAGAAAGAAGATTCAACTCGTGCTCTTTTAATTTTCCATTTTTATATATTTAGACCGAGTACAATCTTAAAGGATTCGAAGCAAAATACAAAACAAAAGAGGTAAGCCAATTATTTTGGATGAGCCGGAGATATATGTTTAACCTATAAAAGAGCCTTACTACATAAGATAAACTAGAGTTGTAAAAATGAATTGTGTTATGAACTCTTAAAACACCACACTTCTAATGCAAGATAACTTTCAAAAATTTTAAACTCACAAACTCAAACCAGTGGACACAAAGTTCAAACAGATCTAAGCTTAAGAAATAATAAATGAACCCAAAAGATCTACATATGTCTAAGCATAAAAGTAAAAAAAACTCTTCTAAAACCAGTCCTCAATTTATAATATCAATAAAAGAAGCAGTATCAATCCTTTCATAACAGTCCCAAGTTAACAACATTCATCTCGATAAAAAGGGCAAGTCCGAACTAAAACACGACTTCATTACCTCAACACACGGTAGTCATGACATCCAAATTCAAATAACAAGCTATCACGGGATCCGGTTCGAACACAATAATCCAAACTTCAGTCCATAGCGCAAAATCAAGCAGATTAAGTGTAACAGAAATCGTAGCACACTTTAATATCTACTCACAAACAACATAGAAATGAGAATTCACTCAAACCAATTTCCCATCAGAAATCCAGCAAAACCATATTCTAGGCTCAAACCATATTAAAACCGACATTAGAAAAGAATGAGAGAGGAAAGAATTGAACCTGAAGTTGCTCTCAATTAATAAAAATTTCATCTGTTACATGGATGATCAAATCTCGGACAGAAACGCGAACCGAACCACGAATGGACCTCAATGGCTGAATGAAAATGAAGATTGAATTCTGAAAATTTTCTGTGTATATTCATCTTTGCAATGTAATCTATATATACAAAAGAATGGAATCTAGTCTAAACAAACTTTTCCAAGTGGCACTATTTTACCTATTCCTAACTGATTTTGCAACAAACAAAATAAATATTTACAGAGAATAATTCTTTTTACTATGTAATCTATTTTTGTATCTTCTGGGCTTGTCTTATAATTTGGGCCGGTGAAATTTCTCAAATCTGAAGGCCCACTTCGTATGAGATCAAGTCCAATACAAATAAAATCTAGCCCATTTATTTACATATGTTGTATCGAACAGAGAACAAAAGTGTTCTGTCTTCAGCCGACTTTCATCTTCTTCTTTATTCTTCTTCTTCTCAACATCTCTTCTTCTTCTCCATGATTCATCTCAACATCCCCCCTCAAGTTGGAGGGGAACCTAGTGACCCCTAACTTGCCCAAAATATCTCGATGAGAAATCCCAGAAAGGGGCTTTGTAAAGATACCTGCAAGCTGAGCTTTGGAGAGTGATTAGGCCTGAGAGAAAATGTTGACGCACAAAATGACAGTCAATTTCGACGTGTTTTGTGCATTCATGGAAGACGGGGTTCCGTGCGATATGGATTGCTGCCTTACTATCAGGGTGAAGAGGAATTGGTAAAGTGATGGGTGCAGAGAGATCCTCAAAAATTCGTACCAACCAGGTAAGCTCATCAGTAACCCTTTCATAGATCGATATTCTGCCTCTGGAGATGATAAATAAATTGAAACTTGCTTCTTTAATTTCTAGGAGATGGGATCACCTCTTAGAGTAATGAAAACCCCACTAATAGACCTTCTTGAATCTTTGCAGGAAGCCCAATCGACATCACAAAAAGTATGCAAGGAAAATGATGCCTCAGCTGAAAGAATAATCCCTTGTCCTGGATCAGAAATCAGATACTTGAGTACTCGTAAAGCAGCACACAGATGAGACATACATTGCTTTTGGATACATTGACTGAGGGTAAGTACTGCGAAGGAGAGGTATGGTCTAGTATTTGTCAAATAGTTTAGCTTTCCTACTAGATGACAAAACGCAGTTGGGTTTTGTAGGCACTCTCCATCATCAGCATGAAGCTTTGAAGCAGGATCCAAAGGAGAACTGACTCGAGGCAAATGAGACACGTCAAACTCTTTCAACATGTCTAAGGTAAATTTTCTTTGACTGACTATAAAACCTGCTTTTCTCTCTCAAAATCTTCATACCTAGAAAATATTGTATACTTCCAAGGTTCTTAACTTCGAATTCAGCATTCAGAAAGTATTTTATCCTTGAATTTCTTCTAAGTCATCTCCTGTGATCAATATATCGTCAACATAGACATCTAGGATAGATGTAAGACCTCATGTGAGTTTAAAGAACAAAGAATAGTCATTAATTGATGATGAGTATCCCTTAAAGCTTAGAGCTCCTGCAAGCCTAGCATATAATTGTCTAGACGCTTGCTTTAGATCATGTAGAGACTTCTTCAAGAGACATACATGTTTAGGACTAGGAGGATCCAAACCTGCTGGAAATATCATATATACCTCTTCTTGTAAGTATCCATGAAAGAATGCATTATTTACATCTAGCTGAGAGACATTCCAATCTTTTTTGGCTGCAACAGTGAGAAGACACCTTATGGTTGTCATCTTCACCACTGGTGAAAAAGTCTCACTGTAATCTATTCCTTCTTTCTAAATATGCCCCCTGACTACTAACCTTGCCTTCAATCTTTCAATTTTTCAATTTTTCCATCTGATAAGTGATTTACCTTGTACACCTATTTACAAGGTAAAGCTCTTTTTCCTTTAGGTAACTCAACTACATCCCAGGAGTGGTTGTCTTCTAGAGCTTTAATTTCTGCATTCATTGCATCTACCAACCTGGATGTTGACAAGCCTGGCTAAAAGTAGAAGGTTCTGTTAAGGTATAAAGTGACTGCATTACATGTTGATTGTTAGGTGAGAGGGAAAAAGAACAATATTCAGCAGGTTGATAAGGTTGAGAAAAACAAGTTGTGGCTAGATTTGTGAACACAATGCTGTTACACACAAAATCTTTTAGGTAGATTGGCTGTGTAGACACTCTTCCTGATCTCCTTAATGCTATAGGTTCTTTAGGTGCAGAAGGAGATATTCTGGTGTGTGATGGCTCTAGACTAGGAGAGGTTAGAGTTGATGATTATGGAGAAACTGAATGATGATGATGATGAGTGGGACTTGATGATTGTGGTGAGGAAAAATCTGTTGCATCATAATCTGGATCATTAGGTTGTGTTTGGTCTTGGGATGTGGTTGAATAGGTAGGTTCTGTGGTGAAGGATGAAGTTGGAAAGATGGGATGGTGTGGTGTGTTGATTTCTGCAAAAGGAAAGTATGACTCATGGAATTTCACATCTCTTGACACAAATACTTTCCTTGTGGACAACTCTAGCAGTTTGTATCCTTTATGTTGGAGAGGATAGCCAAGTAAGACACAAGTAGTTGCCCTTTCATCAAATTTCCCTCTTCCCTGTTTCAAAGTAGATGCATAGCATAGACACTCAAAGTTTCTCAAATAATCATAATTAGGCTTGTGATGAAATAGAATCTCATATGGTATCTTTTCTTGAAGGACACTGGAAGGTAACCTATTAAGAATGTGGGTGGCTATTATAATGGATTCACCCCAATATGACATAGGAAGCCTGGACTGAAACATTAGACCACTAGCAATTTCTAAGAGATGTCTATGTTTACTCTGAACAATTCCATTTTGTTGAGGTGTTTCTACACAATATAACTGATGCAGAATACCTTGTGAAGCAAGAAAAGCTGCTTCTTGTGTCCCTTTCCCCAACTCTAGAGCATTATCAGACCTTATCATTTTCACTTTTGTATTGAAATGTCTTTCAATCATGGATATAAACGATTTGAGTATAGGGAAAGCATTGCTCTTAGAGGATAGCAATAATGTCCATGTTCCTCTACTATAGTCATCTACTATAGTAAAGAAATACCTGAATCCATTATAGGTATTAGATTTGTAAGGGCCCCATGTGTCTATATGAATGAGATCAAAAAAAATAATTGGACTTGATGGTGCTGACAGGGAAAAATTTTCTTGTTTGCTTAGCCTTAGGACAGATATCAGAAATAAAATCAGACTTTGATTCACAATGAAGAAAATCTAAATGTTTCATTGCTGAAAACGGGACATGCCCCAACCTTACATGCCAAAGTTTTACATCAGGAATAACATTAATATGAATAGGACCAGAAAAAGACATGGACTCTGAAATGGAATTTCTTCCTTTTTGAATTGAAGATACATTACTACTTAATAGACCTTTAGACTTAAGACTACTAGGATCCAATATGTAAAGTCCCTCTCTAACTTCACCAAAAGCTTGTGGACTATTCATTGAAAGGCCATGCAACATACACCCACTAGATGTGACTAAGACATCATACTTGAACTGAATACAAAACATATGTACTGACAGTAGGTTGTATTTGAAATCTGGAACATGTAGGACATTGTTCAAGATATGACCTGGCAAAATAGGAACACTCCCTATATGAGTAACAATTACCTTGAAGGAATTAGGCAAATTGATGTTCAAAGGGACAGGGAGTTGATGTAAGGACCGGTAAAATTTCTTAACTAAAAACGATGCACGGTTAGATCCCTATGTTGTTATAACTATAGAAATTCTTTGCGACTCGCAAGCTTGCCGCGGTTCGGACCTTTAGGATTGAAAAGTACCCCAAGACCTAAAAGATAAAATTTTCCTGAATTACGCAGATCTGCGGTCCACTATGCGATCGCAGATCAGGTATGCGGACCGCATAATGGTCGCATACCTGGATAGCCTGCTGTCCAATTTGAGGACAGTTATGCGGCCCAAGATGCGATCGCATTTTGGGAATGCGGATCGCATAGCTGTCGCATCCTTTCACCTCCATTTTGCGGAGGAGGTTATGTGATCACATAACAGGTATACGAACCGCATAGTGGTCGCATACCTAGGCAGTCCGATTTCCATTTTGGCCAATTTGAGGGCCATTTATGCGACAGGAATGCGGACCGCATAGCAGGAATGCGATCGCATTCCTGATCGCATTTCCTGTGTCGGGGCTCCTAATTTCTAATTTCAAGACCCGACCCCTAGCTTAACAAAATTCCCATCCCCTTCATTTTAATGAGTATATGAACAAAGTAGAGAGAAGGGAGAGTGAGTTTAGTGAGAGAAAGCCATATTCTTCATCAAATTGGTTCTCCATCTCTACTCAGGCCCGGAATTTGTCGAGTAATCTTCATCTTCTTCACCACAAGAGGTAAGTCCCCACCCCATTTCCATTAATTTCTCAGATTTTAGATAAAAATGGGATACACATGGGTTGGTTCTTGAAGACAAGAGTATAAGACCTTGCATGCATGTATATGATTTGTCATAATCTAGTAAAGGAAAGCAAGTTAGAGTAATCTTTCACTAAAAAGGGTTTGGTTAATCTAAAGGAACACATACCATTTGATAAAATGCCCAAATAAGTTCTAGGCATGTTCATGATTACTAATTCTAAGATAAATGTATCGCATTGTGAACTAGATTAATGGTGCTAGACGGTTCGATGAATTGTGATAGAAATTAAAGGGAATTCCGATTTGAGGTATGTATGACTAATTTTAATATTTGTAGAGTCGCCTTGTTGGTGTCCGAGCATTTGGTATGAGTTTCTTGCTTGAGCATATGTGAATTGATTATTCTAATGTGTTGAGACGTAAGATTATATTCTCTGATTGTCCTAGTTGATTTCCATGCCACCATGCTATATGAGATTGTGAAAATGGTGATTTCTTGTGCTTACTCTATCATGTGCAAAGCTCGTTAACTGTTGAATACCTCGGTATGAAAGGATGTACTACCAAACGAAAGAAATGATAACGAATCCAATTGTTGAATGTATCCAAGTGCTAAATATTGTATAGTAAATAATGGAAAGAAAACATGGATAAACTAATTGAGCTATATGTTGATGGCATACCGTATATTACTCACTGTTTGATAAAGATTTTTGTGGCCTTGATTTCATATGGTTATTTGGTTGTTACGAATGAATATCCTTGATGATGAGAATCTTTGTGATTGAATTGTTGGTTGATGTTGCTATTAAATACATTGTTGAACGTATCAAAGTGCTAAAGGCTGTGTAGAAAATGATGAAAGTAAATGTGGACTGATTTGATTGAGTTAAATGATTGTGGCAACACCATATATGAATTACTTATTGGTAAGGATCATCTTGCCTTGATTTCACATAGTTATTGGTTGATATGAACTTATGTTCTTCATGATGAAGATCCTTGTGATTTAACTGTTGGTGGTTGTTGCTGTGAAATGTGATTGTATGGTGGGATCGGGTTGCGCGCCGCAACACGAAGTAATAAGGGTGGAGAGGCAATAAGGGTGAGATGTGACTGTACGGTGGGATCGGGTTGTGCGCCGCAACATGAAGTAATAAGAGTGGAGAGGTAATAAGGGTGAAATGTGATTGTGTGGTGGGATCGAGTTGCGCACCGCAACACGAAGTAATAAGGGTGGAGAGGCAATAAGGGTGAGATGTGACTGACAGATGAAAAATTGAAATGAGTAACTGTGAAACCTTCATTGTGATTTTCTGTATTTTTGTGTGGTATTTGTTTGGTTTCCCTGACTGTCTTCTATTTGTGTACTGTTTGATTCTACTTAGAATGAAGCTTGTTCATACATACTAGTACTATTCAATGGTACTAACGTCCCTTTTGCCGGGGGCGCTACATCTTTTACATGGATGTAGGTGGTTCTAAAGCAGGTAGTTCCGACCGCCGATAGTGGTGCCTCCTCTTCATCCTTCCAGCAGTTCCGGTGAGCCCCATTTTCTCTCGGGGGCGTGTGTAGTCTATATCATCTTCTTTTGTATATGTTGTGTCTTTAAAGGTATAGTAGGGGACTTATCGCCGGCTAATCTATGTAAACTCCTAGTACTCTTAGAGGCTCCGTAGGCACTATGTGGGTTGTACATATATATATATATGTTGGGCAGTAGTTGTATTTACTCGTGATCATGGACTGAATCGGAAATATTGCATGTAACTTGTATCTTTTGGGATTATCAAATGCAAAAATGTTAAAAAGAGAAATGAACTTAAGTTGTAAGACCATGCTTTGATTTAATTTGCTATTTCATATGGAATATTGTATATCATAAACACGGGGTAACGCGTTGGGCAGGAAAGGCAATCCAGGTCCGCTTGCCCGGGATTATCCGGTTAGGCGCCGGTTTTGTCCCTCGGTTTTGGGGCGTGACAGTTGAGTTAGAGATAAGAAAGAGTTGGGATCAAAACACATATGTTGTGAAGCACCTGAATCAATGATCCAGGTTTCAGAATTTAGGGTGGTGAATACTGAACCTGAGTATTTTAGAATAGTACCAGCCACTGCATTAGCATTGATTCCTGAATTTCCTACTTGTGCCAATTTTTCCTGCTAATACATGTTTACCATTTTTGCACCTGCTCCTTATTAAGTTATTTCCCAAAGCTGCTGCTATTTTCAGTATTCTGTCATGTCTGGTTCTCATGATCTTCATGTGTCAAAACTGCATTTGCTTTTATTTGACTTTGATGATTCTTCTAATTTGTAAACTCAAAATCATCTAAAAATCCAATGATTCTGTAGCAATCGTCTTGAGTATGCCCTGTTTTCCCACAATAGGTACAAGAGACATTTGGGTTGTACCTCTTCTTTGCCTTAAGCTTTTGTTGTGGTTTGGTGAACCTCTGTCCTGGTTTAGTAAGTTTTGTTCCCACTGCTGCTCCTCTTTGTGTCTAATTCCTAAATTTCTGAAAATTTCTCCCCTGCCCTATCACCATAAAAGCTACAAAGTCAGCTAAAAGTTGGGCATTAGGTTGTTTCACATCTCTTGCTGCCATGAATGATAATGAATCTGCATTGAAACTCGCATTTGCATAAACCTCTCTTTGATTCTCGTCTTGTAAAAGCAGAGAATAGGCTACATCTATGCTAGGCAAAGGATTCATCATGAGTATGTTTCCTCTTATATGTGCATAAATATCATTTAATCCCATTAGGAATTGAATTAACATTTGATCTTCAAGTGATTTAGTTAACTTTTCCTTTCCTTCACAAGTACATACACATGAGCAGCATATGACAACATTTAAAGCATCCAATTCATCCCACAAATGTTTAAGTTTAGTGAAATATGCTGCAATGTCATTATTTCCCTGTACTAATCCTGAAAGCTCCTTTTGAAGATGGTATAGCTTGGCTCCATTTGATTTTCCAAATCTTTGTTCCAAGCTATCCCAAATATCCTTTACAGTCTTGGAGTATATGACACTGTCTGCGATATCCTTGGAAAGAGCATTCAGAATCCAGGAAATCACCTTGTAATTGACACAGCTCCATTGTTCATAATCTGAAGATTTCAGATCTGGAGGCTGGCAGGTTCCATTGATAAGCCCGAGTTTCTTCTTAGCTGATAGAGACAACAAAATGGACCTCCTCCATCCTAGATATCCTCTTCCATCAAACAAGGTGTTGACTGGAGTCATCCCAGGATAATCTGAGTTATGAAGATGATAGCGGTGATTGATATTATAACTTACAGTCTTTGCAACATTGTTGGAATTTGCAGTTATGGTTGTGTCTACCATTTTTGTTTAGTGAAGATAATAGGGGTAATGAAGAAGATAATAAAATGATGTAGATAGTCTAGATAATTGTATTGTTGGATCGAGCTAGGTGCTCTGATACCATGAATGAAAATGAAGATTGAATTCTGAAAATTTTCTGTGCATATTCATTTTTGCAATGTAATCTATATATACAAAAGAATGGAATCTAGTCTAAACAAACTTTGCCAAGTGGCACTATTTTACTAGTCTATTCCTAACTGATTTTGCAACAAACAAAAAGAATATTTACAAAGAATAATTCTATTTACTATGTAATCTGT
Organism: Nicotiana undulata; assembly: GCA_005239495.1. Classification (NCBI taxonomy): domain Eukaryota; kingdom Viridiplantae; phylum Streptophyta; class Magnoliopsida; order Solanales; family Solanaceae; genus Nicotiana; species Nicotiana undulata. Next base: position 21,849 of record MDKH01139104.1, read on the forward strand.
TTTTGTATCTTTTGGGCTTGTCTTATAATTTGGGCCGATAAAATTTCTCAAATCTGAAGGCCCACTTCGTATGAGATCAAGTCTAAGACAAATAAAATCCAGCCTATTTATTTACATAGGTTGTATCGAACAGAGAACATAAGTGTTCTGTCTTCAGCCGACTTTCATCTTCTTCCTTATTCTTCTTCTTCTCAACATCTCTTCTTCTTCTCCATGATTCATCTTGTGAACACCCAATGTTTGCCCCACGTGGAAATTACTCCTAAAAATAATCAAAAAATAACTTTTAATGAATTTTAGGAACTTTTCTTTATTTAGTTGCATTTCATGCATGTTTAATATTTTAAAATCATAAAAAAAAATTGTCACATTCTTCATTTCATGTAATCTTAGATTTAATTCGCATTTTTAGAAATTAATTACCCTTTAATTGAGATTAATATATATAAGTCACAAAAAATATACATTAGCTTAATCAATTAGTTTATTTAATTAGTTAAAATGTTAATTAGGTCATTTTGATAAAAGGAATTTAATTAGTAGTAAGATGACCATTTTTGAAAGATAAAATTTGCCCTTGTTTCAAATTAGCCTAATTTCAGCGCCCAAATCCCAGGCCCAACCAAATTCCCCACATTACAACCCTAATCCCCTCCTCTATATAACTAAGACCTAATCTCTATCAGATCAGGATTCCCCCTAGAGAATAAAGAGCGTTGTTTCCCCTCTCCCCTGCTTCTTCCTCACCTCTCATCCCCAATACTAATTTAGACCTAAAAATGAGGACACCTCATTCCCTCTTTGAGGACACAAAACGGCGAACACCTTGAGAGAAAATCAGTAATGGCGCATTTTCCCCTCTTCTTCTTGATTCCCTTTTCTACTCTCCTGTTCGTCTTCTTCACAAA
>ML285261.1:0-32615 GCA_005239495.1 Nicotiana undulata
CTAGCTACTCATGCTTAAAGACAAAAAGATGAGAGTATTTAATGTCATAAAGCTTACAAAAATAGAGGAATCTCCACCTCTAAAGCTTCCAAAAGAGAGGAATAGTCAAAGTGTATGTTGTAGCTCTAAAACCAGACAAGAATAACCCACAAAACCCCAATAAATCTATTTATAGTGGGCTAAAACTCGGGGTGAAAAATGGACAAAATTGCCCTTCTAGGTCAGCTCTGCGACCGCATTCCTGTCGCATAACAGGAATGCGGATCGCATTCTTCACAAGCCCGTCGCATACTTCAAACCCTAGTTTCCAGGTGCTCACTGCATTTGTGTTATGCGGTCCGCATTGGTGATATGCGACCGCATAACTGCATCGCATTTCAGGCTCAACATCTTCTACATGGAGTTCTGCGATCCATTATGCGGTCCGCAAAGCAGTTATGCGATCGCATAATGGACCACATTTCTTTCAATTGGTTTGGCCAAATTCTCTATTGAGCTTTGCGATGGACATGAGCAGTATGCGGTCCGCAAGTTGGAAGTGCGATCTGCGTTGTCAATTCTGCGATCGCATTTTGTCTTTTTCTTATCTTTTTCCAGCTTTTTGATCTCTTTTCCATGTATTTGAATCCTCAAGCCTCATTCATTGCATAACATCAAAACTTCATAAGTATAGAAGAAAAATGCCCCTTAAAACAAGCCAAAATCCAAGTAATTTGGTATTAAATGTGCCAAAATTCTCCGGCACATCAACACCCCCAACTTAAACTCTAGCTTGTCCTCATACAACTAAAACGAATCTATCCTAACCTAGACTCCAACTACAACACCAGAAACGATAATGACCATGGACAGTGTTAATTGTCTGTACTACAAGCATGCATTTTCATTTATTTATCCTTCATGAACAGTCACTGTTATTTACAAGGAAATTAATCAATTCGTGAACTTTGAGCCTCAACCAATTTGACAAAATGTTACTCTCAGCTGAGTGCACTTGCATTCGACTTCAAGAACTCAACTACTGTCAAACTTCACAGTTCATGTGCCCTTACCATAAAGAAGCTCCCAACTCACGATATTTACAATGACAACAAAAAGGGCCATATTTACAAAGACACCCACTCTCGCAAAGAGTTTCAAGTGTTACAACACATCATACCATAGGCTTGCCCTTATTTTAATCCGTTGCCTATTTAAGAACATTCAGTTAGAGATCCCATAAGGACTTTTTAAGCTTGTAATGTAGGCTTAGGGAAGGGTTGGATAATCATTTGGGTACAAGTGACTACACCCTCCTTGAACACTCCTCACATTTTTCTCTTTCATTGCCCTTTGTCTCTTTTTAAACCCCATAGCCCTTATTGGCTCTAAGTTACCAATTTGAACCACCTGACATACCTCTCTAGTCTCTTTTTTTTTATTTTATATATTTTTCTTTAAAGCTCTCTATGTATATATACAAATATTTCTTTTTTTTTCTTTTTGGAGCTTGAATAATCTCATGCGGCTATTTTGAGGTGCAGGTTCTTACACTCAATATACAACCTTAACAACTTCCACTATGACACCCCACCCCAACTTAGGCTTTTAGCATCATTCTCACTGTTCAAGGAGGGATGAGTTCAAAAGAGGGAATTATTTTACAAAACGGGAAATGTTTGTAATGAGGTGTTCAACAAAAAGGCTAAAGGCTCAAATGGGTAACTACTGATAATCATGAATACATTGGGTAGCTTGAAAGGCTCACTAGGTTTTCCAATATCACAAAGAATGCCTAAGGTCATTTATCCAACTCAATGTACTTATTATTAGCATCGAAAAACCAACTGGTCTAGTTCTAGATGACAGAAGTAAACACAATAATTATTGATACAAAATCTAACACACATGACACATGACTGTTTGGCTCAACATAGTTTTAAATCACAAGTAATCGCTTGACAACTCAAAGCTTTCATCATATTTACATGTATAATTCTAAGCACGCATAGAGTCAAAAAGCGAGCCTCAAGTTCACGCAGTTGATTGCCTTTTCAACACAAGAATTTTTCTTCTTCTTATAACGGAAGGGTATAGGTTATTTACAAACACACATGCTTGAGACTAGACACTTACACCAAACCGGTCAATACGTTTCATCCTACTGCCATGGTTCTACTATTACACCCTTGGAAAAAAACTGTGAAAAACCAAGGGGAATTCATTGTTAATTACTACTGATGACATGCATACTACTATCTACTTGTTTTTGTTTGATTATTTTCTTATACACACACAGATAGCATATGTACGAGGACAACACAAGTTAACGGTCAACAACATAAGTATGTACAAGAGTTTACCGATAAACTTGAAAATCGCATATAACACAAAGAGAAAAAAAATACAATAATTTTAGGATCACACAAGTTGTCACAAAATATGTTCATACAAGGCTACCCTTCCACCCCAACTAAAGAGCATGCATTGTTCTCAATGCAAAAGAAATGTAAAACAGAGTTAGGGGCTCCCTGGGGCGCACTAAGCGCTATGGGAGTCAGTGGTCTGCTGGGTGTCAGAGGGGTAAATGATCGCTAATGGAACTGGGTCTGCCAAACTCCCAGCTGGAGGTATGACTGCCACTGGTGGTGGAAGAGCTGCTGAAGACTCAGCTGGCATGGTGACTGCTGCTATATGTGGAAAAGTCTCCAAGTGTCCAGAAGCTGCAGAAGGGGTCTGAGAGTTGCTGGCCCAGCCTGCTGACGGCGGAATGGCTGATGATGTGACTGGAGCAGCTCTGCCAGCTAAGGATCTCTGTATCGCAATCCGTACCTGAGCATCCTCTTCCTCATCTGTAGCTATGGTGACGGCAACCCCCTTGACCTTCTCCTAAGGTCCCTCATCATCATCTGACCATGAGTCAATAGCCTCTTCGTCAGTCTCCTCACCCTCGGACGCTGTAGAATGCCCGGAATCCTCCCTAGAAGGTATAGCATCTGGTGCAGAGGGAGGTGGGGGATGAGCGGCTCCAACAGACGGGGCTTCCTGGGCTGTCATCAATGTAGAGAAGTCAAGACCTAGCCTAGTCTCAGATGCGCCCGCTCCTTGCTCTCCTTCCTTGGGCCGGAAGGAAGATAAATCAAACTCTAGATTCTGCAGCTTGTGGAGCTCAATCTTCAGTGTAGTCACATAAGCTCGGAGCGTTGGAAGGTCTCCAACCTCACCACGCTCGATCTTCTCAATCCTGGCCTCAATCCCCTTTAGGCGACCCTCGTAAGATATGTGCTGCTGTTGTAGGGTCATCACCGATGCCTGAATGGGGGTCAGGGCCTACATGATAAGTACCGGGAGGTCCTTCAGAAGCTTGTCTACCTTAGCATTGGTGTGATGAGCTAGGAGACCAAGCCTCGAAAGGACTGGCATTGAAGCAGGTGCACTGGTCTGAGGGGTAGGCTATGGAGTAGCAGTGGATGTCTCTGTGGTTTGAGGTGCACTAGGAGTCTGGGATTCAGAGAAGTCTGTCTCAGTGGGAATCGGAATCTGGATCTCCGGAGGAACAACAACTACCTTTATCACCGCATCACCAATGCGTGTGATGTCAATGTCCTTTGTCGATTTTCCCATCTTGTTAGAATGTGGCAATGTAGGAACATCCGCATCCTTACAACGGGCGGAGATCAAGTATGGGAAAGGAAATGATGTGGCTTTCTGCCACGCCCAGACCCCTATTTCTTTGGAAATAATGTCACCCACATCAATCGTGATCCCAGTCATAATTCAAGAAATGAGAATAGCTTTCTCAATGCTTATGTCTATTTCATTCCGGGTTGGGATCAAACGGGAGGTGACAAAACTGAGCCAGAAGCGACCTTCACGTGTAAGATCTTCCTTGTATATTTTATGTGCTGGGTCAATCCAGGCTGGGGTACCCTTGGCAATCACTGATGCAACCCAAGCTCGCTGACCATCTCTATTGGCCAATTTGGCCTCATACTCCGCTGTACTAGGGCATGTAGTTGAGAAATAATGATCATGAATTGTCACCCTATCACAGTACACCTCCTTTCCCTGAACTAGAACAGTGTCGCAGGATATTTTGTTGCACTTGTGGTGAGCTATTCTGGAGGCCTGATAGGATGAATAGAACTCCCACACCACTGTTTCATTAAATTCCTCAGGCAGCGAAGTAAAGCATTCCCACTTTCTAGCTTTGATGTTCGCTAAAATGTGAGGGTACTGTTCCTGAAGGCCGTTCAGACTTAACCGCTTCTCTGCCAGGATCTTCCGTTTGAGATCCCCTCTCTATACAGAGCCCTAGATTCAGGGAGCAGGAACCTAAGGTTGTAGTCATCACCTTGTTTCCTCCTTGCCTCAACCATTAGATCAACCTCTGGCAAGGTTTCCTCCTCATCAGTCTAGGAAGAATGTTCATCAATAGATTGTGGAGGTGCTTGTCGTGAACGTTTTGTCGGTGGAGCTTGATGGCTAGAGGCAGCCCTTTTAGTGGATGAAGTTATATGTTTTTGGCGAGGCATATCTGCAAAGAAAATATATGTGAGTGGTGTAGCAGACATTAGGAAAAATTGCACTGGGAAAATCCAATATGCGACAGGTTGTGCGATCGCATAACCACTATGCGGACCGCAAACCTGTCGCAAAGTGACAATGTGCTGTGAAGGGTTCATTGTGCGGTGACTTATGCGATCGCATATCCATTATGCGATTCTCATAGTCATCGCATAATCAAATGCAAGAAACGAGCATCACATTATGCGATCGCATAATCGATCGCAAAGTTGACTTTGCGATCGCAAAGATGCCGCACACACCACGATAGAGTAGGCAGTCGACTGTTGAGGTATGCGACATATCTGCAATCCGCATATCAACTATGCGGTTGCAGAATTGTCGCATTATGTTGTCTTCCTCACCACACCTAGGGTTTAAAATGCGACGAGAGATGCGATCGCACAATGAGTTTGCGGACCGCAAAGCTCATCATCTTCACAGCTTTACTCACCCCATCAATGGCTATTCTAATTTCACTACCTACCAAGCCGTAATTACAAGTGCCTCATGAATTCCTCCCCCTCCCCTTTTTACAAGCAGACACACATACACAGAGACAAAAAGGGACCCAACCTTGAAACAATCAAAAGGACAAAGCAACTACAACTACGTTTGACCTAGACTAAAAGAATATACAAGGAGTTGAGATGAGAAGAATTAAACGTACCCGATGAGGATGAAAATGAAACAATCAATCAAGATGGACTCCACAGATATCGTCTTTGTTAGCCCGTTCAATTTCAATGTAGCCGTTTCTCTTCTTCTTTTTCTCTCTTCTTTTTTTTGTTTTGTTTTTGTTTAAGTGTAGAGTTCTGTGAGTGTGATTGTTTTTGGTGAGATATGTGAATAGAGTAAGGAACTTACCTGGGCGTATTGCAATGGAAAACGTGGCCGCATACCCTGGTATGCGACCGTATATCTGTTATGCGGCAGAATATTGCAAAGGTCACCTAGGGTTCGTAATGCGACGCACTATGCGATCGCATAACTGAAATGCGGTTCGCATAGTGCACCCTGGCACCACATTCTAGCCATCCAAAAATGCCAAACTAGCTGTCCCAATTTGCAATAGAAATGCGGTCCACAAAGCAACAATGGGATCGCATTTGCGTCACAAACTGGACTCTCTTTCTCAACTTCCCTTCACTCGCAATTTTACCATGTTTTGTGAACTGTTGAACAACCTCACTCTAACACACACTTTAAATTTCTCAAAGAAACCTATTTAATCAAAAAAAAAAAAAAACCAAAATTTAAAAGACAAGAGTGTTACCACACATGGGTTGCCTCCCATGAAGCGCTTGATTTAACGTCGCGGCACGACGAAGTTGGCCTTCTTTTGAATTAATCATTGGTCGGGCATGGACCGTCTTTAAGAGCCAATTGGTCTACACACATGTCTTTCTCCATCTGAGCCCAAATAGTGCTTGATGCGTTGGCCATTTACTTTGAAAGTGCGGAGCCCATCCTCAGATGTTAATTCCACAACGCCAAATGGGGAGACATCTACCACTTTGAATGGACCAGATCAATTTGATTTGAGCTTGCCCGGGAACAATTTGAGTCTTGAGTTGAAGAGCAACACCAAGTCACCAGACTTGAACTCTCTTTTCAAAATATTTTTGTCATGGACAAATTTCATTCTTTCCTTATACACAACTGCATTTTCATAAGCGTGGAACCGGAATTCCTCCATTTCATTGGGTTGAGTGAGCCTCAAGTTTGCATCTTCAGTCCAGTTCAAGTTCAACTTCTTTAGAGCCCACATGGATTTATGCTCTAGTTCCACAGGCAGATGACAAGCTTTACCGAACACTAACCGGTAGGGAGAAGTACCAATGGGAGATTTGTACGCCGTGCGGTATGCCCACAATGCGTCATCCAGCTTCCTTGACCAGTCGGTCCTGTTTGCATTCACTGTCTTTGCTAGAATGTTCTTGATTTTCCGATTGGAGACTTCTACCTGACCACTTGATTGGGGATGATAAGGAGTGGCTACCTTGTGCTTGACACCGTATTTATCTAGCAGCCCAGTGAAAGCCTTGTTTCAAAAATGAGAACCACCATCACTAAGAATGGCTCTAGGAGTGCCAAACCTCGTGAATATGTTATTCTTTAAGAATGCATTCACACTTCTTGCCTCATTGTTTGGAAAGGCAATAACTTCAACCCATTTGGACACGTAGTCCACAGCTACCAGAATATACTTCATACCGCAGGAGCTCACAAAGGGGCCCATAAAGTCAATGCCCCACACATCAAATAGTTCAACCTCCAACACAAAATGCAAAGGCATCTCATGCCTTTTGGAGATTGATCATTGCCTCTGACATTGGTCACAATATTTGACCATTTGGTTGGCATCATGATAGATGGACGACCAATAATAACCACATTCAAGCACTTTTTCCGCCGTCCGATTTCCTCCGTGATGACCACCCACCGGTGAGTCATGGCATGCCTTTAGAATTTTCATCATCTCTTCCTCTGGAACACACCTTCTAATAATGTTGTCTGCACATATATGGAACAAGAATGGCTCCTCCCAATAATATTGCCTACACTCTCTTAAGAATTTCTTCTTTTGATATGCTTCTAAATCATCCGGGATTAGGTCACTAACCAAGTAATTGGCGATGTCGGCGTACCAAGGAGTGGTTGAAGAAGATAATGCCAAGATATGCTCATCGAGGAAGGCATAATTGATGTCAAGATCATCCTTTGGTCGCCCGTCTTCTTCAAGTCTAGAGAGATGGTCCGCCACTTGGTTCTCGGTGCCTTTTCGGTCCTTGACTTCAAAATCAAATTCTTGTAACAAGAGGACCCACCGGATTAGTCTTGGCTTGGAATATTTCTTTGCCATGTGGTATCGAAGAGTGGCATGGTCGGTGTAGACCACCACCTTGGATCCCAACAAGTAAGCTCAAAATTTTTCTAAAGCATACACAATAGCAAGAAGCTCTTGCTCCGGCACCGTATAGTTCATTTGTGCACCATTGAGTGTCTTTCTTGCATAATAAACTGGATAAAGGACTTTATTGTGCCGTTGACCCAAAACCGCTCCAATTGCTACACCACTGGCGTCACACATGAGCTCGAATGGAAGAGACCAATCCGGTATGACAATAATGGGTGCCGTGGTGAGCTTCTCCTTGAGCTCCTCGAATGCCGTGAGACATTTTTTATCGAACACAAACTTGGCATATTTCTCAAGGAGCTTGCACATAGGATTTGCAATTTTTGAAAAGTCCTTGATAAAGCGTCGATAGAATCCGGCATGCCCAAGAAAGCTTCGAATACCCTTTACCGAAGTTGGTGGAGAGAGTTTGGAGATGATTTCAATCTTTTCCCGATCGACTTCAATGCCACTTTTTGAAATTTTATGCCCCAAGAAAATGCCCTCGTCCACCATGAAGTGGCATTTTTTCCAATTAAGCACGAGGTTGGTCTCCTCACATCTTTTAAGAACTTTTCTAAGGTTGTCAAGACAATGCTCGAAGGAGTCACCGACTACCGAAAAATCATCCATGAAAACTTCTAGGAAGTCTTTGGAGAAAATGGACATCATGCATCATTGAAAAGTAGCCGGAGCATTGCACAAACCAAAGGGCATCCGACTAAAGGCAAAGGTTCCATACGGGCAAGTGAATGTGGTCTTCTCTTGATCTTCCAAGGCTATATTGATTTGATTGTAGTCGGAATACCCATCGAGGAAGCAATAGAAGGATCTTCCCCATAGCCGATCAAGCATTTGATCAATAAAAGGCATAGGGAAATTATCCTTGAAAGTGTCATTGTTGAGGTTCCAGTAGTCCATGCATACTCTCCATCCGGTGACCGTCCGAGTGGGGATAAGCTCATTCTTTTCGTTGTGAATCACCGTCATGTCTCCCTTCTCTGGCACACATTATACTGGACTCACCCATGGACTATACGCAATGGGGTAGACAACCTCGCCATCCAACCATTTGATTATTTCCTTCTTGACCACTTCTTGCATTGAAGGATTTAATCTTCTTTTATGTTCCACACTTGGCTTGCTACTTTCTTCCAATTGAATTTTGTGCTCACATATCCCGACGGGGATTCCTCAGATGTCGGCAATTGTCCATCCAAGTGCTTGTCGGTGCTCCCGCAAGACATTCAACAATTCATCAACCTTCACATCATTCAACAACGAAGAAACGATTACCGGTAAAGTGTTATTAGAATCGAGAAATTTGTACCTCAAGTGTGATGGAAGTGGTTTGAGCTCAGGTTGTGGTGGCTCAATCATTGAGGGTTTTGCGGGGGGAGTAGCTCGATTCTCTAAGTCAAGAGAAAGCTTCTTTGGTGCATATGTGTAAGACCCACGTCCTTCGAATGCGTTCACTATTTCAACATACCCCTCAATGTCTTCACCATCAAAGTTTACCAAGATTGCCGCCAAATCCTCGCTGAGGCATTCTTATTCCATCCTCATCTCAATGGCATCTTCAACCTCATCAACTACATCAATGACCGAGATTCCCTCGTATGCACTTGGAAATTTCAAACCCTTGCTAGCTTGGAAGGTAACTTCCTCATAATTCACTCGGAACTTGATTTCATGTCGTTTCGAATCCATTAAAGCTCTTCCCGTCGCAAGGAATGGTCTTCCTAAAATGATAGGAATCTCCTTGTCTACCGCACAATCCAAGATGACAAAATCGGCCGGGAGAAGGAACTTCCCCACCTTTACCAAGACATCGTCAACAATACCCACGTGTTTCTTAATTGATCGGTTGGCCATTTGCAATCTCATGCTACTAGGCCTTGGCAACCCTAATCCCGCTTTCTTGTAGATAGCAAGGGGCATCAAATTTATACTACCTCCATTATCACAAAGTGCTCTAGCAAAGTCTCTCAACGTGATGGTACATGGGATGGTGAATGCTCCTGGGTCTCTCTTTTTCTCCACGGTGGTTGTAGCAGTTATCGAACTTGCCCAGTGATTCAAGTTCACCACTTCATTCTTTGTATTTCTCTTCTTGGTCATCAAATCTTTCAAATATTTTGCAAACCCCGACATTTCTTGGAAAGCCTCCAAGAATGGGATGTTTACCGACAACTGTTTCAAGATGTCATAGAACTTTTCAAACTTACCATCATCCACCCTTCGTACAAGCCTTTGAGGGAATGGAGAAGTAGGTCGAGGGATTGGTGGAGGAGCTTTTGGGGTCTCCTTCACTTTTTCCTTCACCTCTCCATGCTTCGCTTCTTGGGTCTTTACCTCTTGGGATGCCTTATGAACTTCCACAACAATCGGCAACTCACTTTGTGCTTCCACTTCTTGTTCAAGATTTTCAATATCAATCACTTGTTCCCTTTCATCTAGAAGCATCTTACCACTTCTAGTAGTGATGGCCATACAATGGGAAGATGGTCCACTTGCACCACCTTTAGGGTTGACAACGATGTCACTAGGAAGAGTACCTTTTTGTTTGGGAGTTTGTTCTCGTGACAAATCTCTCATTTGCATATCGAGCTTTTGGATGGAGGCGGTGTGTGATCCCACTACCTCGGACATATTTTTCATTGTTGCATCACTCCCCTCTTGATTTTGCAAAATTCTCACTAGCATCCCTTCCATTTTGGATTCATTTGATGGGCCCCTCCTTGTATTGTGAAGAGTTGAAATATTGCCCTCTTGGTGGAACATAAGGGTTGGAACTTCTATTGGCATAATTGTTGTTGTTGTTGTTCCAAGATCCTTGACCACTTTGATCGTTTCACCAATTTTGTTGGCTTTTCCCTTGCGGGTTTGGACTCCAATTATTTTGTTGGCGATAACCACCTTGAGAGTTTTGGACACAATTTGATTCTTCAAAATCTTGATTTCCCATCAATTGCATGTCTTCCACCATATTTACCTTTTTTGTTTGACTCCCAGTGAACATCTTTGTCAACACATCGATGTTAGTGGAAAGACCGACAATCACTTGGTCTCTCTCTTGATTTTCTTTAATCATGTTGGTAAGAGAGGGAGTACCGTAAGAAATTCCACCACTAGTATCCTCCGAATGCCATGCTTGATTATGCTTAGCCATTTTGTCTTGAATTTGAGTGATCTTAGCGAATGACTTGTCCATGAAGGACCCATATGCGGCATTTTTAGCAATGGACTGGGATAGTGGGTCCAAACCCATATAGAACTTCTCCATCAGAATATGGTCTAGGAACCCATGTTTTGGTGATCTCACTAGGTATAGCTTGAACCGATCCTGTGCCTCGTGTAAATGCTCCCCTAGCAGTTGCTTGAAGAAAAATATTTTGTCTCTAAGCTTTGACTTTTTGCTATCTGGGAACCACTTTGCTAAGAAGGCTCGTACAAGCTCAGGCCATGTTGTGATAGTTTGAGGAGGTAAGTTTTGAAGCCATTTTTTCGCTTCTCCCGCCAACGAGTACTTGAATACACGCAACCTCAAAGCATCATCCGTCATATTGGTTTGTTTGTGCATGGCGCATACACCCAAGAAGTTCCGTAGGTGTTGCATCGGGCCATCATCCGTTGAATTATGGAAAAATCCTTCCGCCTTGAGCAATAGAATCATTCCATGATCCACTTTGAAAGTAGATGCACCAACTACCGGAGGGAGGATATCATTGGTGTCGTCAATATATTCTTCGATGTCGGCGAAAGGTTTCTCCTCTTCATCATACTCAATGTTGGCCATTGTCACCTAGTTCACCACACAAAACGAGCAACATGTGATGGAATAGAAAAAGATATAAAGTAAAGTACACACTATCTAGTAATTTCAAAACCGTATTCCCCGGCAACGACGCCAAAATTTGATACACTCAAATTACACCTTAAAATAGTGTAAAGCTGTCGAAGTCAAATATAATAACCCAACAAGGTTGGGGTTGAATCCCACAGGGAATATGCGTGAAAAGATTACTTTGGTAGTGTGAATCTCAACTTAAATCGTATCTCTATTCCGTTAAGGTAACAAAAATATGGGAATTGTTTGTGTAATGATTTAATTGCAATAGTGACAAGTATGATTAATTAGAGTTGTAATTAATATGATTAACTAAACCAAGATTGTGTCCCCTTCAATAAAATGTAATGCTAATGGGTATTAATATGATATATTTCTAATAGAAGGTCCTTTAGATATGCAAATGACTTCTAAATGACTACCCAATATTTTCCAATAATTGGGTAGTATTTTCTCTTTATGATTTTCCAAATATAAAAGAGTTGCAATGAAGAGTAATCAGTTAATGTAAAATAAAATCCACTTATTCCTAAGCGATTCTATTAAACAAGGTTTAAAGCCTTGAGTCTTTGATATTTACTCCTATCAATTCTAACTCACTTTTCCAAGCTAAGAAAGAATTAATGGCATTTGTTAATATTTGCAACCACCAACAATAAATCAAGAATGAGAAGTAAATAAATATCAACCAACCATTATATATATATTCAATGTTAAATACCCAAAAATATAACACCCATTTAGGGTCCACAACCTTAGTATTTAAAACTAGCTACTCATGCTTAAAGACAAAAAGATGAGAGTAATTAATGTCATAAAGCTTACAAAAATGGAGGAATCTCCACCTCTAAAGCTTCCAAAAGAGAGGAATATTCAAAGTGTATGTTGTAGCTCTAAAACCAGACAAGAATGACCCACAAAACTCCAATAAATCTATTTATAATGGGCTAAAACTCGGGGTGAAAAACGGACGAAATTTCCCTTCCAAATCAGCTTTGCGACCGCATTCCTGTCGCATAACAGGAATGCGGATTGCATTCTTCACAAGCCCGTTACATACTTCAAACCCTAGTTTCAAGGTGCTCGCCGCATTTGTGTTATGCGGTCCGCATTGGTGATATGCGACTGCATAACTGCATCGCATTTCAGGCTCAGCATCTTCTACAGGGAGTTCTGCGATCCATTATGCGGCCCGCAAAGCAGTTATGCGATCGCATAATGGACCGCATTTCTTTCAGTTGGTTTTGCCAAATTCTCTGTTGAGCTTTGCGATGGAACTGAGCAGTATGCGGTCTGCAAGTTGGAAGTGCGATATGCGTTGTCAATTCTGCGATCGCATTTTGTCTTTTTCTTATCTTTTTCTAGCCTTTTGATCTCTTTTCCATGTCTTTGAATCCTCAAGCCTCATGCACTGCATAACATCAGAACTTCATAAGTATAGAAGAAAAATAATCCAAGTAATTTGGTATTAAATGTGCCAAAATTCTCCGGCACATCACACCTTTGACTTGGGCTCAGTTCTCCGAGTTGTTCTTGGGGAAGTTTCTTCCAGTTACTCAGAGGGAGGATCTTCGAAGACAGTTTTAGCGTCACCAGCAGAGATCTATGACTGTTACACAGTATGAGACTAGGTTCATCATATCTGTCCCGTCATGGTATCATGATACTCCCTACTGATCGTGAGATGGTAAGGAGGTTTATCGAGGGTCTAGCTTAGCCTATCAGACTTCAGATGGACATGGAGACAGGTACAGATATCTCTTTTCAAGATGCGGCCGATGTGGCCAGGCGTATTGAGATGGTCTTATCACAGGGCGGTGGTCAGGGGTCTGACAAGAGACCTCGTCATTTCGGCCGGTTCAGTGGTGCCTCATATGGAGGCAGAGATTCCTTTGGCAGGGGCATCCTCCTAGGCCTTACCAGTCGGCACTTCAGGTACCCCGCAGTGCACCATCAGCTCCCATCAGTGCACCAGAGCTTCCGATGGTTATTCTGGTCGTCAGGGACAGTTCCAGGGTCAGTATTCTCAGCAGCCGAGGTCTTGCTTCACTTGCGGTGGTACAGGGCATATTTCCAGGTTTTCCCCCCGAGGTTTTGGTGGTCCTCAGCATCAGGGTTCCCATCCCATGGTTCCCGTATCAGGTGCACCCCCGCCCCCTCAGCCAGCTAGGGGTGGTGGTCGTGGTGCTAGATGTGGAGGTCAGACTCATAGAGGTAGAGGACAGGCCACGAGAGGTAGAGGTCAGCCCGCAGTAGGTCAACCCAGAGATGTTCAGGTTGGAGGGGCTCCGCCCCGATGCTATGCTATTCCTGCCAGGCATGAGGCTGAGGCCTCTGATGTAGTTATTACAGGTATGGTTTCAGTTTGCAGCCGAGATGCTTCGGTTTTATTTGATCCAGGGCCTATGTGTCTTCATATTTTGACTCTTATATGAGTATGACCCGTGATTCCCTGAGTACTTCTGTATATGTGTCTACACCGGTGGGTGATTCTATTATGGTAGATCGAGTCTACCGTTCATGCTTAGTGGCTATTGGTGGTCTGGAGACTCAAGTAGATCTTTTTCTCCTTTATATGGTTGACTTTGATGTTATATTGGGGATGCATTGGTTATCCCCTTATCATGCTATTCTAGACTGTCATGCCAAGATAGTGACCTTGGCATTGCCAGGAGTACCTCGTTTGGAGTGGAGAGGGACTCCTAGTCATTCTTCAAGTAGAGTTATTTTATATATGAAGGCTCGGCGCATGGTCGAGAAGGGTTGTTTGGCCTATGTTCGTGATTCTAGTTCTAAGGTTCCTTCCATGGAGTCTGTGCTAGTGATTCGTGAGTTTCCAGAGGTATTCCTTGTTGACCTGTCGGGTATGCCACCCGATAGGGATATTGATTTTTGCATTGAGTTGGCTCTGGGCACTCAGCCCATTTCTACTCCGCCGTATCGTATGGCCCCGCCAGAGTTGAAGGATTAGTTGCAGGATTTGTTGGATAAAGGCTTTATTAGGCCTAGTGTTTCTCCTTGGGGTGCCCCAGTGTTGTTTGTCAAGAAGAAAGATGGCTCAATGAGGATGTGTATTGACTACCGGTAGTTGAATAAGGTTACTATTAAGAATAAGTATCCTTTGCCGAGGATTGATGATCTATTTGACCAGTTTCAGGGTGCTACAGTGTTTTCCAAGATAGATTTGAGATCTGGTTACCATCAGTTGAGGATTAGGGCGTCTGATGTCCCTAAGACATCCTTTCACACTCAGCAGTTAGAGATTGTCCTAAACCCACTTCAGCTATAGAGATTCAGAGCTTCTTGGGCTTAGCAGGTTATTATCGCCGCTTTGTGGAGGGCTTTTCATCTATCGCAGCCCCGATGACCAGGTTGACCCAGAAGGGTGCCTAGTTCAGGTGGTCAGATGAGTGTGAGGCAAACTTTCAGAAGCTCAAGACGGCCTTGACCACGACACCGGTGTTAGTTTTGCCCACAGTTCAGGGCCTTATACCGTGTATTATGATGCTTCACGGGTTGGACTTGGTGCAGTGTTGATGCATGATGGCAAGGTTATAGCTTATGTGTCACGTCAGTTGAAGGTTCATGAGAAGAACTATCCAGTCCAAGATTTGGAGTTAGCAGCTATTGTTCATGCGTTGAAGATTTGGAGACATTATCTGTATGGGGTTCCATGTGAGGTGTTCACGGATCATAAGAGTTTGCAATATCTATTCAACCAGAAGAAGTTGAATATGAGGCTGAGGAGATGGTAAGAGTTGTTGAAAGACTACGACATTACCATTCTTTATCATCCGGGGAAGGCCAATGTGGTGGCCGATGCTCTGAGCTGGAAGTCAGCCAGTATGGGTAGTGTTTCTTATCTATCAGTCGAGGAGCGACCACTTGCTTTGGATGTTCAGGCTTTGGCCAACCGGTTGATGAGATTGGAGGTTTCTGAGACTGGTAGTGTTTTGGCCCATACTGTGGCCCGTTCCTTATTGTATGATCGTATTCGGGCCAGGCAGTATGATGATCGTCATTATGTATTCTTAGAGATACGGTCCGGCACAAAGGTGACAAGCATGTCACAGTTGATGATGAGGGAGTTCTGAGGATGCAAAGTCGTATTTGTGTGCCTGATGTGGATGGTATTCGTGAGTTGATATTGCAGGAGGCCCATAGTTCCCGGTATTCCATTCATCCGGGCACCGCAAAAATGTACCAGGACTTGCGGAAGCATTATTGGTGGCGGAGGATGAAGAAGGATATTGTAGCCTATGTAGCTCGGTGCTTGAACTGTCAGCAGGTTAAGTACAGCACCAGAGACCCGGTGGTTTGATGCAGCAGATTGAGCTTCCCGAGTGGAAGTGGGAGCGTATCACCATGGACTTTGTAGTTGGACTCGCACAAACTCAGAGGATGTTTGATGCGGTGTGGGTCATTGTGGATAGGCTGACCAAGTCAGCACACTTCATTCCTGTATCAGTTTTGTATTCTTCAGAAAAGTTGGCCAAGATCTATATGAGGGAGATTGTTCGATTGCATGGTGTGCCCGTATCTATTATATCTGACCGAGGTACTCATTTTACCTCCCATTTCTGGAGAGTATTTCAGCGTAAGTTAGGCACACGGGTTGATTTGAGCACAACGTTTCATCCTTAGACGGACGGACAATCCGAGCGTACTATTCAGATCTTGGAGGATATGCTACGAGCGTGTGTCATTGACTTTGGAGGTTCATGGGACCAGTTCTTGCCTTTATCTGAGTTTGCCTACAATAACAGCTATCAGTCAAGCATTCAGATGGCTCCATATGAGGCGTTGTATGGTAGGCAGTGTCGGTCGCCAGTTGGGTGGTTCGAGCCGGGAGAGGCTAGATTGTTGGGTTCTGAGTTAGTCCAGGATGCCTTGGACAAGGTGAAGATCATTTAGGATAGACTTCGTATAGCTCAGTCCAGGCAGAAGAGTTTTGCGGATCGCAGAGTTCGAGATTTGGCATCTATTATAGGAGACCGGGTATTTCTTCGGGTGTCGCCCATGAAGGGCGTGATGAGGTTCGGAGAGAAGGCAAGTTGAGCCCTAGGTACATTGGTCCATTTGAGATTCTGGATAAGGTAGGAGAGGTGGCCTACAGACTTGCGTTGCCACTGAATTTATCAGCCGTGCATCCGGTGTTTCATGTATCCATGCTTGGGAGGTATATTTCCGACCCATCTCATGTGCTTGACTTCAGTGGTGTCCAGTTGGAAAAGGATTTGTCTTATGAGGAAGAGCCGATAGCCATATTAGCTCGGTCGGTTCGTCAGTTGAGATCGAAGAGTTATCCTTCGGTTGTGTTCAGTGGAGAGGTCATCCTGTTGAGGTAGCTACTTGGGAGTCTGAGTCTGATATGCAGAGCCGATATCCCCATCTTTTCCCCGATTCAGGTACCTGTCTATGTCCGTTCGAGGACGAACGTTTCTTTTATAGGTGGAGATTGTGATGACCCAAAAGGGTCATCCGGTGTAATTTTAACTAAATATGTGTTCTGAGGCCCTGAAAGCCTCCATTTATCTCACCTCGTTGTGCGTGTTCAGCCCGGGCGTGTAGCCGAGAAGCCTTTATGCGGAAAATTGATAAAATATTGAATTTATGATAATTATTTGAATAAAGTTGACTTTGGTCAACATATTTGGTAAACAGACCTGAACCCGTGATTTGACGTCCCCGCAGGGTCCGTAGGAAAATATGGGACTTGGGCGTATGCCCGGAATCGAATTCCGAGGTCCCAAGTTCGAGAAATGAATTTTTAAAGAAAATTATTTTCTGAAAAATATAAAGGCTTTTGAAAAAGAAATTGGATGTGAGACCTGTGTTATCGAGCCCGTATTATGGTTTCGGATCCCGGAACAGGTTAAATATGGTTATTATTTGTTGTCTGTGAAATTTGGTAAGAAACGGACTTGGTTTGACGTGAATCAGACTAAAAATGGAATATTTGAAAGTTAATGAAGTTTTGAGAATTTCTATGGATTTTGAGGTTTAATTTGACGTTTATGATGTTATTTTGGTGAATCAATTACTCGAATAAGTCCGTAGGATGTTTTTGAGGTTGTGTGCATAGTTGGTTTTGAGCCCCGAGGGCTCGGATGAATTTCGGGTAGGTGTCGGAGTGCAAATGCCTTATAAACATCTGGTGTTTTATGCTGTCATCTGGTGTCCAGTGATTTCTTATCCGCGATCGTGGTGCAACTCACGCGATCGCGATGTGCAAGTGGCTGGGGTTGGAAATAACCCTACGCGAACGCAGGGCCCAGGATGCGATCGCGGAGCCTAGGGGTATTGCTCTACGCGACCGTAAGGGCCACACGCGATCGCATAGCGTACAAAGATCTGGGGGCTGGGTAGTTCATCACTCTACGCGAACACGGTCGCTTGGTCGCGATCGCGAGGGTCATTGTCCAGTACTCTCCGCGATCGCACTCATCTCTTCGCGATCGCAGTGACCTAGGTTCAGTACTCTCCGCGATCGCAGGGGACCTGTCGCGATTGCGAAGACCAATTTCGCCCAGTTACCTAAAAGCCCAAAATCAGAATATTCATTACGGGATTTTGATATTTTTCACTACCTTCTCCTTCTCCACACCTCCTTTGGCCATTTTTGAAGAGCTTCATCACCATAGCTTCACAGGTAAGCAATTCTAACTTCATTTTCTTCCATTTTCATCAACCTTTGTTAGATTCTAGGCCTAAAATCATGGGATTAAAGGGTAGAAATTGGGGTTTTGGGTAGAGTTAGGGCTTTTCGGATTTTTTGGAATTCAACCTCGTTTTGGGGTCGGATTTCAAAACAAATTGTATATTCAGGCTCGTGGGGAAATGGGTGATCGGGTTTTGGTCCGAACCTCATGTTTGGACAAAGCAGGCCCGGGGTCGAATTTTGGAATTTTCGGAAGAATGTTGGGAATTCTATAATTAGGCCTTGGAATTGAATTGTTGAGTAATTATTGATATTATTGAGTCTATTATGTCTAGATACGATCGTTTCGGAGTCAATTTCGAGAGGAAAAGCGGTGCTAGAGGCGTGATTCGCATTCTTGGAGCCGAGGTAAGTGTTTGGCATAACCTTAGCTTGAGGGAATAGGTATAGAGTCTTATTTGCGATGTGCTATTCCATGTCCAACGTATAGGTGAGGTGACCGGTACCTATATGTTGTGGTCGAGCATGCCCGTGAGTCGAACTTGATGATTTATATAGTGTTCTTGATATTCTCTGTGCAATGAATCAATTGCTGTTCTGGAAGTGATACATTTGAGGGAAGTTCATGATGTAGATTGTTATTGATTATTTTCCCAGTTGAGGATCATTTGTTAAAATTATACCTCTGAGTGAGATTTGTTATAGCTGAGTCCCTTGCCTGGATGGTAGAATACTTGTTGATTACTTCTGTGCATTTGAGGTTTCTTATTATTGTCTTTCTTGTCAATTGTTGCTTTTACATATGTTATGCACTAGGGGACATTCCGTGCCGAGTGATTGTGAGGTTATGCACGAGGGGACATTCCGTGCCGAGTGATTGTGAGGTTATGCACGAGGGGACATTCCGTGCCGAGCGATCATTTATTATTTATGCACGAGGGGACATTCTGTGCCGAGTGATTGTGAGGTTATGCACGGGGGGACATTCCGTGCTGAGTGATTATTATTTATGCATGAGGGGACATTCCGTGCCGAGTGATTGTGAGGTTATAGCATGAGGGGACATGTCGTTCCGTTTCTGTTTATTTACTTGTTCAGAGCTGTACTTCCTTCTGTTATTTTTACATTTCAACTGTTATCTTGTTCTGTTGTTTCAGATAGTTGTTGCCCTTCATCCCCAGCATGTTATCCCCCGTTGTTGTATTTTCTTGCTCATTTCCTATCATTATTTCCTGTTATATTATCGAATTGCACAGGTGTTATTTGTTGTCGTGTCCTAGCCTCGTCACAACTTCACCGAGGTTAGGCTTGACACTTACTCAGTACATGGGGTCGGTTGTACTGATGCTACACCTGCACTTCTTTATGTTGTGCAGATTACGGAGCTGGACCCAATGGACACTGATAGAGGGAGTATCCTTCAGTCCACACAGGCGACACCGAGGTAGTCCCGCAGACATTCGTGGGCCTTGGCGTCACCATCTATCTTTTCCTTTCTGTCTTATTTGTATTTCCAGACAGTTGTACTTGTTCATTCAGACTCTTGTTGTAGAAATATTAGACTGTCCGTGAGATTCGTGACACCAGTTCTGGGGGTTTATGTACGAAATTTCGTAATATTTATTTTATTAAGTTGATAGATTCTTAGCTTCCGCGTTCTTATTTATTTATTCAGGTTTGTTGCTGTTCTTTTGAATATAGTAAATAATGAAAATAGTGAATTTAACCAAAAATGTTGGCTTGTCTAGCGAGTTCAACGTTAGACGCCATCACGATTTGAAGGTGGGATTTCGGGTCGTGACACCCTAAGTTGTCATTTGGGGACTTAAAAGGATCCAAACTTACCCCCGATGAGACTGGGGGTAACCACCAATTGAAAAAAAAGAAAAAAAAAAGGAACCAACTTTTTAAACTTCTTTGGAAGGGGGATTGACTTCACTAGTAGAGGGAACATGAGCATCTGGGGACGAAGAGACTTGAACAACAGAAGCCTCACCTTCAGGTGAAGAGAGATTCAGACCTTGTTGAGCCTTCTCAATGGTCTCCTTGATTTTTGCAATTTCAGCATTAAGGTCGAAACCCTCTCGGCTCATTTCAGTCAATGTGTCGAGGCGAGAGTTCATATACGCCCAACTAACATCAACAACGGTCTTATCTTAAAGAGCTTCATAATCTTTTTCCCATAGCATAATCTCATCTCTCAGTTCGTCCCTCTCAGCCACAACAACATCATTGGAGGCCCTTAAAGGAGCGAGAGACCTTTCCATGAGTTGAACTTTCTCCAAAGAGTTGCGGAGATCCTCCTGGATCTGAGTAAGTGATTGCACAAGCTCGCCTGAATACTCCTCTTTTTCGTTCATCAAGGCCTTCAAATTCCTGATCTCCTCAAAGGCACGAGACAGCTGCTCCGCAAATGAGGATTCAAGGACGTTCTTATCTTTGCCTGCCTGATCAGAAGATGCTTTCTCCACGGCCAACTCTGCCGTCATGAATCTCACTTGCTGCTCCAAGGTACATTTTTCTTCTTCTACAACCTCTATGTCGAGCCTTAAGCTTTCATACTGCTCCTTCCAGTTATCAGCTTCAGCACGTCATTCTTTCACTTCCTGCTCCATGTTAGAAACCCTCTTCATAAGCTCCGTGCCTATAAGATTGATCTGCAAAATAAAGTCAAATTAGATATGGTAAATACATGTACAAGAATGAACACAAGAAAATGCATTTTACCTATAAAGAAGTATGCACGATTTCATTAGCCCATGTAAGGGAACTGTGGCTGTCCAACTTAGCTCTCTCTGTGGGGCCTATCAACGGTTTCAACCACACATAAGGCTGGCCAGACTTTTTAAAGAGACTACCATCTGCTGGAACTTCTATCATCACCTGCCTTATCTCCCTGCTGGAAGACCCTACTTCTGTAACAGAAGGCACGGAAGCAGGTAAAGATGCAGGAGCCACGGGCAAGGAAGTTTGAGGGGCCGAAAAAGCCACGGGAGAGGGAGCAACGACAGGAGCAAGAATAGCCACGGGAGAAGGAGAGAAAACAACCATGGGAGCTTCATCAGCAACAGGACCAAAACCTTCACGGAACAAATGGTCAACAGATTCACGCACGGGAGATGGAGTAGCATCCTGGAGGCAGAAATTCCTACTTCATGCACGGAAGGCACAATGACAGGTGTAGACTCGCCGTCTGAGACCACCTTCCTTCTGCGTGACCTATGGACCAAAGTGCCCTCCTCTTCCTCTTCTTTCTCCGAGGTACTTAACCCACCTGCCTTCCTCTTTGAAGAAGAAGAACCTGAAATGATTTCCTGCGCCTGAGCCAGGAACAACTTGGGTACAGACGCAGCAGAAACTCCATGAGCGGGAAACCCTATCAAAAGAAAAAGGGTAAAAAAGAAACACTTAAACAAGAAAAGAAGCAAAAATAAAAGCTTCGCTTACTGTGAGTCTTAACTCTCCAACTGTACTTCCCGGAGAAGTACTTCCATGAACGTTCTTCTAACGAAGCGGTTAACAAAAGCTTTTCTACCCAATCTCGGAAACTGGAGACATTCTCGACAGTTCCCATGATTGCTGCAAAAAGAAGAAACAACTACGGTATTAATATAATATCAAAAGCAAAAAGCAAGGAATGTGAGCAAAAATGTACTCACGTGCACGATTCCACTTCTCAGGGAAGGGAAAATTTTCTTCACCTACTAAACCAGCAGTAGGAACAACAACATACCAAAGAAACCAACCTCGATCCTTATCATCGTCAGGAGTCACCAACATTCTTTTACTCCTGGCAGCCAGGGTAAAAATTCCTTGACGGAATAACATTGGGGAATAAAGGTGAATAAGATGATTAAAGGTGAAGGGGACCGAAGATAAAGTAGCTAAACATCTAAGACATGCAACGAATCACCATATAAGAGGACCGATTTGTCCCAAACAAATTTTGAAAAATCGACAGAACTCGATGATAACTGGGTCGATGGGAGGCTTGAACCCTAAGGTAAAAGGATAGGTATAAACAAAAGAATACTCCGTCTTGTAAGACGTTATTCTTTGATTACCATTTGTAACGACGACAGGAAAATCAGACTTCCAAAAACAGTCCCTGCGTATAAGAGGAATTAAACCTTCAATCAGCAGGGTAGGGTACTTATCAGCACTATCAAGAGATGACAATGAAGAAAGCTGATCTCTAAGCGCCTAACTATCCCTAATGAAGGTAAACTTCGCAGGTACTATTTCATCGACTCGCGGTTCACGCAAAGGTTCGTGATGTTCTCTACCTTTGGACGAAGATCTGGAAGCCCTAGCTCTCGGAGAAGTTAAAGACCTAGAAGAAATGGGGGAAGTAATTTGAGAAAAGGAAGAACCCCTTGAAGGAGTAGAACCTAAACTCCTCAACCTACCACCTCTTCGGCTCTGCGTCGGAACAGAAGAGGGAGTCAAATCTTCTTCATTTATAAACTCCCTTAGACTGGTTCAAAGAAGACATATTTACAAAGACAAGGAAAAAGTTCTTTACAAATAAGGAATGAAAGTTGGAAGTTTTTTATGAAAGTAAAGAAAGGAAAAGGAGTATTTATACTCGAAGACAACCATTAAAAATGGGAAAAAACAATGATGTGAAAGCCATAATTGAAGGTGTCACTTCATGACGGATGCAACCGCAAAAAGCCCTAAAAGGCGCTGAACAATTGTAGAACCA
This sequence comes from Nicotiana undulata, assembly GCA_005239495.1. NCBI lineage: Eukaryota > Viridiplantae > Streptophyta > Magnoliopsida > Solanales > Solanaceae > Nicotiana > Nicotiana undulata. The sequence continues at coordinate 22,664 of ML285261.1, forward strand.
ACCCGGAGATGACACGTGTCTTAAGCATTAAATGGAAGTGACAAGCGACGCCTACGTTCAGAGAAAGATGCAATGTTTCGAGGGAATCGGCGGCAAAATATTCCCGCCATAAATGAGTATCCACTTACCAAATATTAATCGATAAATAAATGGTAAGTGGGGGGACTATCTGTATTGATAAAAAGAGTTTCACACGTGTAATAATTCTTGATTACTCAGCCAGTTATGTGGAGCAATAAAAACATCACAGCTGGACAAGATTTTGTAATGAGGAACGAGGCAAAGAGGAATGACACAATATACCTACGGGGTAATCAGCTACGGGAAACTCAACCTGATTGAGACAAGGAAGAGACACGGTCGGAATGAATCCGGACAGAGCTACGGGAAGATTCAGAGATCTTCAATTAATGATCCACACGTTACACAATCTTCATGCAACAATTATAGTTACTCTTTGTAATGTTACATTAATGTCACAATTAGTCATTAATGTGCGATCATTGTAAAAGGTAGATGTTTTATTAAGAAATTCCCTATATAAGGGAATAAAATATAACTTATAAGGGACATTCGAACTACGATTATAATACACTTTACTTTCTGTGTATCTCATTATTTTCTATTTACTTACTTATTTGCAATTATCATTATTACCTTGGTTATCAGATACTCGCGTTCATCCTATCAATAGCTTTGGTCAAAGGATATAATTCTTTGGTTAAACAATACAGTCAATTCAACTAAAGGTAGGTAGCGAAAAGATCACCATAACCTCAATCAAGGGAGAACATTTACAAAAAGGGATAACTAGGGAGAAGGCAACATGGCAATGGAAGCGATAACAATCTAAATTTAGGCACATATGAATCAAATATCAATAAGAGTGAAACATGAAACAATTAATCCAAGTTAAGCAAGTAAAGGTGAAACTAGTAATTAAGGAACGTAATCATACAAGTAAAACTACATATTCAATGAATACAATAACCTAAGAACCTAAAAGGCCAATTTTCACAACATAAGTCTGAGCACGTACTCGTCACCTAACGTACACAGACTACAATCAACATAGAAGACTCAAATCCTAAGGTATAGTTCCCCCTCACAAGGTTAGGCAAGATACTTACCTTAAAAAAGACAAACCGGTAATCTGAAATGAACTTCTCGGGTGAAATGACCTCCGTACGGCTCAAATCTAATCAAAATAACTTCAAAACACAAATAAAACTCATAATGACCTATCCCGGATCATAAAGTCTCAAATTTTATAAAAATTAAGAAAATGATCCAAAAGGTCGATCCCCGGGCCCGCACCTCAGAACCTGACAAATTTTACAAAACCCGAATACCCATTTCGATACGAGTTCAACCATACTAAAATTATCAAATTTTGATACCATTTCGTCCCTCAAATCAGGATTTTTCATTTTGAATACTTTCTTCAAAACCAACATTTTCCTCAACTTAAAACACAAATTAAATGATAAAAATGAAGATAAAATAATGGAATATATTAAATACTAGGTGAAAAACACTTATCCAATCGATTTGCTTAAAAAACGCAAAAAGAAGCTCCCAAAACCAAAGTCTAAAACTCAAAATATGGAGAAAATGGGAAACCGTCGAATATAAACTCTCTTCCTAGGCGTGACCGCACCCGCGACAAAATTAGCCGCTTCTGTGCAACCACAGGTGCACATGACCTAGCGCACCTGCGCTCCCTCTCGCTTCCGCGTCCAAGGATCCGCTTCTGCGGTGCCGCATATGCGTACCAATTCTCCGCATCTGCGAAGACTACCAAGATCAGCTTCTCTCGCACCTGCATCTCCATCTTTGCACCTGCGACCATGGTCCGCAGGTGCGATTACACCAGAACTCAAACCTCCTCAAAACCATAGAAACCATCTGAAACTCGTCCGAAACACACCCGGGGCCCCCGGGACCCCGTCCAAGCATACCAACAAGTTCCATACCCTAATACGGACCTGCTCGAGGTCTCAAATCACATCACACATCGATGAAACTACGAATCGCACCATGAATCGAACTTGTGAACTTCCAATTCTTCCAACTTTTAAAACTCTTACCGAAACCTATCAAACCAACCCGGAATGACGTCAAATTTTGCAGACAAGTCCCAAATAACATAACGGAGCTATTCCAACACTCGGAATCGCATTCCGACCGCGATATTACCAAACTATTGGTTAAACCCCTCCACTTTCCAAACTTCAACTTTCGCCAAAATGCTTCAAATCACCCTACGGACCTCCAAATTCAAATCCCGACGCACGCCTAAGTCCAAAATCACCCTATGAAGTTGCTTTAAATTCTCAAACGACCGGCCGGGTCGTTACAAGTTATACTTCATTTTACTCGTAGAATCTGGAAGTTGTTACTATAATGCATTATGTATCATTTATTGATTTATCTTGTAATTTTCTCCTAAAGAACTAGAAAAGAAAAGAAGAAACCAACCAATATCAAACATATAATTGAATTATTTTTTGAAACGTTAGCACTAGAGTGAAATCTGGACAATTTTATACCAAATCCTTATCTTGATCAATTTACTTGACATGTCGCGAATCTGCCTGATGGCGTGCATTTGTGAATGCAAACACAGGTGATGCATGTCATCTCGTGCCGTAAGGTGTTATAGTAAGTCCCACAACGTTTTATCCGCTTCTGTTATGTGCTCTTAAACATACAGTACAATTAGATTTCTAATTTGGTCAAGTAGAGATTCCGATCAAACAAACGCTAGTAAAGGATAAGACGTTTGATCAGGACTACAGTGGCGATAATATGATAATAGGAATAAATAATATCATAATTATTTAGTGAATATACTTTTTATCGACAGATATTTGATTCATTCGACTAAAAATGGGTATACGACGTATAACATTAAATATGTATTTGGTTTTACACTAAATAAGTTGGGTTAAATATATATTGAAACCTTAATTAGAGTAAATTTCATGGGTGGTCATTCAACTTTGTGTTCATTACGCAAATGTCACTTTTCTTCTTTTTGTTACGTAAAAGTTATTTAACTTTGTGTTCATTACCCAAATGTCACTTCTCTTTCTTTTGTTACACAAAAATAATTTTACTTTGCTCTATTTATCACGAAAGTAACCTTGGCTAGATTTTATAATACTTTTACTTGAAAAGTCAATTATGTCCTTGACATGAATCCACTCATTTATGTAATGCCTTCTATATTATATATATACTGTATAATATATTTTTACCTAGGTAGTTTACTTATAATTAAAATTATTTTAAATTATTTTATTTATCATTATATAAATATCCATACATTTAATTTTTTCATGGCACTCAATTTTTTTAATCATATTCAAACATGAACATATTTTAAATAAGTAAAAATATTTTTAATATTTATTTAAAATATTAAAAACAGGTTTGTTTAAAAACTTTTATAGTCAAAAATTTTAAAATTTTTTAAAAGATATTTTTATTTAGTATTATGTTTTTTTAAGTTTTATCTGTTAATATTATTTATTTGAATGTATTGATTTGATGTGTCATTTAGCTAAATGTTGGTATTTTATTTATTAAATTAATGGGCACGGCGTGGCTGATTGTAACGACCTGACCGTTCGTTTCGAGAGTTATAGCCTCATTTCCCCCATTTCTACTTCTTTATGTGTCATTCAACTGTATTGTATTGTGTCGGGTTGGTTGGTTCGGGTCCCGAGTGGTTTCCGAGTAGAATGAGACACCTAGTCTCCTATTTAGAAGTTTAAGTTGGAAAAGTCAACCAGATGTTGACTTATGAGTAAATTATCTCGGATTTTGACTTTTCTAGTTTGGTTAGCTCCGTTAGGTGATTTTCTACTTAAGAGCGCGTCCAAAATGTAATTTGGAGGTCCGTGGAAGAATTAGACTTGAGTTGGCGAAATTGGAAAATTGGTGTGATGACCCGAAAGGTCATCTTATGTAAATTTAATTATGACTGTGTTCCGAGGCCCCGAAAGCCTCCGTTAATCTCACCTCGATGTGCGTGCGAAGTCCGGGCGCATTGCCGGGAAGTCTTTATGTGAAAACTTGATAAAGAGTTGAATTTATGATAATTAATTGAATAAAGTTGACTTTGGTCAACATTTTTGGTAAACAGACCCGGACCCGTGATCTGGCGGTCCCGGGAGGTCCGTAGGAAAATATGGGACTTGGGCGTATGTCCGGAATCGAATTTCGAGGATACAAGCCCGAGAAATGAATTTTTAAAGAAAGTTGTTTTCTGAAAATAATAAAGGCTTATGAAAATGAACCTCGATGTGAAACCTGTGCTGTCGGGCCCGTATTATGGTTCCGGAGCCCGGGACAGGTTCAATATGTGTTATTTAAGTTATTTATGAAATTTGGTAAGAAAAATACTTGATTTGACGGGTTTCGGATCAAAATTGGGAAATTTAGAGTTAATGATGTTTTGAGGATTTTCATAGAATTTGAAATTTGGTTTGGAAAGTGATATTATGTTACCGAGGTCCGAATGCAATTCCGAGACCGGGAATAGTTCCGTATGTCATTTACGACTTGTCTGCAAAATTTGAAATCATTTCGAGTAGTATAGGCCGGTTCGGCGCATTGAAATGAATTCTAGAATCTTAAGTTCTTAAGCTTGATTCAATTTGGTTTTGGGGTTGAATTCTGAGTTTCGTTGTTGTTTTTCGCGTTCCGGAAGTTCGAGCGAGTCCGTATGATGAATACACACTTGCCGGTGCTTTTGGACAGGGTCCCGAGGGGCTCGGATGAGTTTTGGACCCCTGGGAGCTAAGTTGGAAAAACCAGATTTTTGCTGTCTGGTTTCCTTCTCTGCGATCGCAGAAGGTGGGTCGCGATCGCGGAGAAGGATTTGGGCTGGGCTGCTGATTGTTCTTCGCGATCGCAGCTTCCTCTTCGCGATCGCGGAAGGCAGGACTCCATGCCTTCGCGATCGCATCCCCATCCTCGCGACCGCATAGTGCCAAGCCAGGGCCGGGCACAATTACTCTTCGCGATCGCAGGACCTCTATCGCGATCGCAGAGGTCTGGCCAGTTGGCCTTCGCGCTCACAGGACCTCTTTCGCGATCGCAGAAGTCTGGCCAGTTGGCCTTCGCGATCGCAGGGCTCTTGTCGCGATCGCAGTGAAGGAATCCCTGGGTAGTTTTATTAAATACGGGACTTAGCATATTTCCTCCATTTTCATCTTCCTCCTCAAGTTTTTAGAGCTCTTTAAGGAACCTTCCACCACTGTTATTGAGGTAAGTAAATTCCATGGATTTACTAGTTTCAAACATTAATTCCTAGTTAAATTCCCTACTAAATTATCCAAAATCATAGAATTAGATAGTAATTTTAGGGCTCTTGAGGATTTAGTGATTTTCCATTTTAGGCCATAAAATCAAGTAGAAATCACACCTAAATGATCATTAGGCTATGGGTGAGTGATTCCTTCGAGAATTTTCGGAATTTGTACATGCGGGATCGGGATTGGAATTTGGGAATTCTTCAAGAATAACGATTTTATTGAATAACTAGGATAACTTCCCGCATTGTGCATGCATTGATATTATTGTATACCTTTTGACTAGTTGCGAGTCCTCGGGTGTAGAGTTCAAAGTTTCGGGCGCAATTGTGGTCCGAGGGGTAGATACGACACGAGGTGAGTCTCCTTTCTAACCTTGTAAGAGGGAATTGTCCCCATAGGTGATGTATATGCTATGTGTAAATTGTTTGGGGGCTACGTCCGCCCCAAGTGACGAGAGTCCGTACGTAGCGGCTATCATTGTTATGTTCGGGTAGTTAGGCCCACACCATGACTTATATGCTTCCTCGTAATGCCTTATATGCTTCCTTGCAATGCTTTATGTGATTCTTTGTGACGCCATATGTACTATGAGATTATGTTTTGTATAGTATTGTTCTTCTGAGGCTTTATGGAAAATATTAGAATGGAAAGGAAATTGTTATGGAAAGTAAGTATGTGTGATATATATGGGATCGGTCCGTACGCCACGGCAGTGTTGAGAAGTATTTGTGATATATATGGGATCGGGCCGTACGCCAAGGCAGTGTTGAGAAGTATTTATGATATATATGGGATTGGGTCGTACGCCACGGCAGTGTTGGAAAGTATCTGTGATACATATGGGATCGGGTTGTACGCCACGGCGAGGTTAGAAGGTACCTTATGGGAGCGGGTCGTATGCCACGGCGAGGTTAGAAGGTACCTTATGGGAGCGGGCCGTACGCCACGGCGGATCTAAGACTTGGTGGTTATTGTTTCGTTTTGGTGGTCTTACCCTTGAAAGTGCATTATTGCTTAATTCAGTAGTTGTTCGGATTTCCGCTCTTGATATGTACTTGTTGCTTATTCCCTGACATGCCTACTGTATTTCATTATATTCTATCATATGTTATTACTGATGGACCTTAGTGAGTATCGAGTCGACCTCTCGTCACTACTTCTTCGAGATTAGGCAGGATACTCACTGGGTACATATTTATTTAATATGTACTCATGCTGCACTTCTGTACTTAACTGTACAGGTTCTGAGGCAGGTGCTTCTGGTTACTGTACCGGAGATAGACCTTGAGCTTGTGGACTTGACTTCACGGTGAGCTGCTTCGTCTGGCGATTTCCAGCAGCACCATGGAGTTTTCACTTACTTTTGTTGTTTTCCCCGTCTATTTCATCCAAACTGTGGATTTGTATATATATTACTTTCCTTTGTATATTCCGTTAGTATGCCCATGACACTCGTGACACTAGTTCCTGGCACACGTGTAGTGTATATATATTTTGGGTTGTATATGCATACATATGCCTTATTTTGGCCATGTAGTGTGATGCTTTTATTTTTATATCAAGCTATCATCATGTTTAACTGTTTAAAATTGGGAAATATTGACTTGTTAATCAAATGGGAAGGGTAACACTTAGTGTAATTTATATTGGCTTGCCTAACCCCGTCGTTGGGCGCCATCACGACTTGGATTAGGATTCTGGATCATGACAACGTGGTATCTGAGCCATAGGTTCACGTAAGTCTCACGAGTCACGGGCAGGTCCAGTAGAGTCTTGAGGATCGGTACGGAGACGTCTGTACTTATCTTCAGGAGGCTATGGGGTGTTAGGAAACTTCCCTTTATTATCCCATCGTTCAATCTATGATGTACTCAAACTTATTCTTCTATTCTCTCACAGATGATGAGAACGCGTGCATCCGATGTTTCTGGCCCGGGAGATGTCGCTGCCCCCGCCGCCCGAGGTCGGGGTAGGGGCAGTGGTAGAGCACCTGCTCGAGGTAGGGGCGAGGGCGTCCCAGAGCTACACTAGTGGTACCACTAGAGGACCCTTTTATGGAGGAGCAGGATGAGGTGCCTCTAGTAGCACCTGCTCTAGTGGATTTCATGATGGGGCCAGGCTTCCAGTAGGTCATGGGCCGTATGTTGAGATTCATGGACACTATGTCCCAGGCTGGTTTATTTCCAGCTAACCCTGCTACTTCTCAGGCGGTAGGGGGAGTCCAGACCCCTACCGCTCAGGCCACAGGTCAGGCAGCAGCAACACGTCATACTCCGGGCACACCGCCCGTGGGATGGGTTCAGCCCGTAGTAGCAGCCCTAGAGACCAGGCAAGTTGTAGAGGGTGACCAATAGAAGATGTTGGATAGATGGACCCGACTTCGCCCTCTAGTCTTCGGGGGTGAGCGGGGAGGGGATGATCAGGATTTTATTGATAGGTGCAAGGACAGACTACACAACATGAGGATTTTGGAGTCCCATGGAGTGGATTTCACCACATTTCAGTTAGAGAGCAGAGCTCGCAGGTGGTAGCAGTCATATATTCTCAGCAGACCAGCAGATTCCCCTCCTGTCACTTGGGATCAGTTCGCTCAGCTATTTCTAGACAGGTACATTCCACCTTCTGAGAGGGAGGAGCTACGGGGTCAGTTTGAGCGACTAGAGCAGGGGCAGATGTCAGTGACTGATTATGAGGCTAGATTTTCCGAGTTATCTCGCCATGCCCTTATGATATTGCCTTATGATGCCGAGAGGGTGCGTCAGTTTGTGACAAGCTTGCATCCAAGTATTAGAGCCTCTATGGCCCGAAAGGTGGAGATGGGTACCCCCTACCAGCTTGTAGTCGAGATAGCTCGACGGATTGAGGGGTATCGTTTGAGGACCAGGGATTAGGGTCAGCAGGGTCAACAGGACAACAGGGCCAGGTTCTCAGGAGAGTTCAGGGATGTTTCAGCTAGGAGCAGGGGTCAGTTCGGGGGTGGTCAGCCAAGCATACCTTCATATTCAGCACCCCCACTACCCCCTCGAGGTGGTTAAGTGAGGCCTCAATTCGGCGTTATGCTAGAGCGTTCCTATCATCCTCCAGCCATCCAAGGTGCACCCAGCGGTTATTCCAGTCATCAGAGGTCCTCTAGTTCCTATTTCAGTGCCTTACCAGAGGGTTCACACCGCCCTCCGGCTATTCAGGGTTCTTCCTCTATCGGGCAGTGGGCTGTAGTGCCAGTTGGTTGTTTCAAGTATGGGGAGCCGGGTCATAAGTGGAGGTATTGTCCCAGGTATCGGGGCAAGGCAGTGCAACAGAGTTATCATCCTAGGAGTTCAGCACTAGCAGTCCGGCCACCTCGAGGTGGAGGGCAGGTCAGCAGGGGTCGTCCTAGAGGGGGAGGCCAGTCAGGAGGAGGTCAGTTAGTTCCTGTTCACTCTGGGGGGGGGGGGTTAAGTCTTCCGGAGCCTCAGCCAGCTTTTATGCCATTCCGGCCAGATCAGATGCAGTGGCCTCAAACGCCGTAATCACAGGTATTATCTCAGTATGTGGTATAGAGGCTTCGGTACTATTTGACCCATGATCCACATATTCATATGTTTCAGTACCAGTTGCTCATTTTCTGGATGTCCCTCGTAAGTTCTTGGGTTCTCCTATATATGTGTCCACTCTTGTAGGCGATTCTGTGGTGGTGGACCGGATCTACCGGTCTAGTGTGATCACTTTCTACGATTTTGATACCAGAGCAGATCTTTTATTGCTGGATATGATTGATTTCGAGGTTATCCTAGGCATGGATTGGCTATCTCCTTATCATGCTGTGTTAGATTGCCATGCCAAGACAGTCACTTTAGCCATGCCTGAGTCGCCTAGGCTAGAGTGGAGAGGTTCTTCGGTTAGTGCCTCCAGCCGGGTCATTTCCTTCATGAAGGCTCGGCATATGGTCGAGAAGGGTAGTTTGGCTTACATTGCTTATGTGCGGGACACCACCGCCGAGTCTTCGACCATTGATTCAGTGCCGGTGGTGCGAGAATTTTCAGACGTATTTCCTTCAGATCTTCCAGGCATGCCTCCAAATCGAGATATTGATTTCTGTATTGATTTAGCTCCAGATACTCAGCCTATTTCCATTCCCCTGTATCGTATGGCTTCTAAGGAGCTGAAAGAGTTAAAGGAGCAACTTGAGGATTTGTTGGCTAAGGGGTTCAAAAGGCCGAGTGTGTCGTCGTGGGGTGCTCCAGTCCTATTTGTGAAGAAGAAGAAGGATGGGTCTATGCGGATGTGTATTGATTACCGCCGGCTGAATAAGGTTACTATTAAGAATAAGTATCCTCTGCCACGCATCGATGATTTATTTGACCAGTTGCAGGGTGCTCGTGTGTTTTCCAAGATTGATTTGAGATCGGGTTACCATCAGTTGAGGATTCGGGCTTCAGATGTTTCGAAGACTGCATTTCGTACCAGATATGGCCATTATGAGTTCCTGGTGAGGTCCTTTGGTTTAACTAATTCCCCAGCAACATTCATGGACTTGATGAATAGGGTATTTAGGCCGTATATTGATTCCTTCGTCATCGTTTTCATTGATGACATCTTGATTTATTCGCGGAGCCTGGGTGAGCATGAGCAGCATTTGAGAGTTG
>ML285262.1:1233-32134 GCA_005239495.1 Nicotiana undulata
GTACATATAAAGAACACCAAAATCGGAGTCCGTTTGGCCCCTCAAATCGACCCTTGAAGGTCTCATAATCTCATGCCCCAAAATCCTATTTTTCTACTGTTTTTCATGATTTAAAGGCTGAGATTATGGTCTATAATCACCCATAATCGATTTTTAATGACTAGAACATTTACCTCAATGAAGAACAAGGATTTTCCTCTTCAAAATCGCCCTCATGAGCTCTTTTCCGTACAACAATGGTGTAAAAAGGGGTTTAGGTCGCGGATGAAATATTTAATTACTGCCCAGTTATTTATTCACCGCAATCGCGGACTCCCTGTCGCGATCGCGGAGCACAATTTTTAAACCCCACGAGATCGCAGCCCCCTTCACGCGATCGTGAAGACTATTCGATCTCGCCCCCACGCGCCTGCCTTATCCCTACGCGATCGCGAATCTCCTCACGCGATCGCAATGCCTGACTTGCTCGACCTCTGCGATCGCAAAGAACAAAAATGCTTCCCCTCACGATTGAACTACGCGATCGCAGGGAAGAAAACCTGCTGCACAAAAACCAGAAAACCAGCTCTTTCTTTAAGTCCAAAAATGCCCGTTAACCACCCGAAATCAATCTCGAGCCCCTCGGGACCCCAACCAAACTTACCAACATATCCCGTAACATCATTCAAACTTATTTGCACTCTGAAAACATCAAATCTAACATCAATACACCAAATTCTCACCGGATTTAAGCCTAAGGACTTTGATATTTCTAAAATTCACCAATGATGCCGAAACTATCAAATTCAACTCCGTTTGACCTGAAATTTTGCGGACAAGTTCAAAATGACATTACGAACTTGTTCCAACTGTCGTAATTCCATTCCGACCCCAATAGCCTATTTTCCACTGCCGACCGGAATCGCCAAAAACTAACTTTCATCCATTCAAGCATAATTCTACACCGGACATCACAAAATTATTCTGAACATACTCCTAAGTCCAAAATCACCTAACGAAGCTATCCGAACCATAAAATCCGCATTCCGAGGTCATTTACCAATAAGTCAACTCCTAGTTGACTTTTCCCATTTTTAAGGCTATTCTTAAGGACTAAGTGCCTGAATTCTCATTTAATCATTCTGATTCCAAGCCTATCAACTCTAACACATTAATAACAGAATAACCAATCTATAATAAGTCAAATACAACGGTTATAATGCAGGTTTTTTGTAACGACAGACCGGGTCGTTACAAGCTGTCTAAAAAGATAAGGTTGACAGCTGCCCTATGTACTATTGATAGCTTTTTGAATTGGGAATATTTTAAAAGATACCTCATTCCCAAATATCTATAAATAGACCCTCTCCCCTTAGTCTAAAAAGTTCCTGGACACTCTAAGAATACTCTCTTAGTTGTTAAAACATTCTGAAAACCAGAAAAAGATCAGAATCATTCAAAAATAAAAAATAAAAAATAAAAATTTGTTTACTCTTTCAAGAACTCTTCAAGGTTTTAGGGGTAGAATTTTCTCATTTCTGGGTGCTATTTAAGCTTTTAGTTTCTGGTTTTGGGTTTTCAAAAAGTTTTTCGAGGGATATTTTCTGTGGAGATGGTTGCTGCTGCTGAATTCTCTTCTTTCTTGCTGATTGTGGTTTATAGTTGACCTTTATTTGGTCAAAGTGTTCTTGTTGTTTTCTTTCTCTTTAAAGGTATGTAATGTTGAACCTATAGATGAATTAATGATGTTGAAATTGTTGACTCTGTTGTGTTTATTTTAAGCTTATATGAGTCTGAATTTTCTTCTCCTTGATTCTTGGTCTATAAATTTGAAGTAGGATTGGTTGAGGTGACATTGATAAATCTGAGTATGCATTGTGTATGAAGCACTTGAACTTTTGAGAATCAGTCTGTTTGTCTTTTGGTTGATTGTAATGCTTTGATCTTAGTTTTGTGTTGGTCCATTAATAGACCGACTTGCACTGGGATGTTGAACCTGGCCTTTTCTATGGTCAGGTTCTTTCCATAAGAGTGCAGAAAAAATGTCTTTCAATTGAGTCTCTTTGGCCAATAAAGAGATGCAACAAGCAAGTCTCTAGGTAGGTTAGAATATTGGCACTAGAGTAGATGAATCTGACTTTTAATAGTCAAATTCACCCCTTTTATGGTGCATAAACAGTAGATTAGGGTGCTGGAAATCACCCTTTAAAGGGTATAAAGCATGTGATTGAATAAGGCATAGAGTTGAGGAGTCAGAACTCTTGAATAGTCTGATTCATCCTCTAAGATGCCTAAGAAATCAAAATCATAATACAAGTATGAATCAAATGTTACCAAAAAATGACTGTTAGGGAATTGAATCTGACCCTTCTCATGGTCAGATTTATCCTATAACAATGTATAAATGGTTACAAAATAGGCGGATTATTATTACAAAAGGTATTAAGACAGGAATCTAGGCCCATAAATGGTCAGGTTCATATCTTAAGAAATGCCTAAGAATGGTGAAGTTACTACATGAATTAAGGCTATAACCTGTTAAATGATTAAAAGTATGATGGGTTTGCATCCTTGGAGTTGAACCCGACCTCTTTTATGGTCGAGATTCATTCCAAGAGAAATGCATAAAATAGGTTTTGTCCTCTTAGAATCGAAAATTATAGCATGATTAGGATCAAATCTGACCCAATAATGGTCATGTTTTGTCTAACAACATGCCTGGAATGTATTTGTTAAATCATCTGTCTTATGATCAAGAAATACATAATCCAAAGCCCCCTGAAGGCTGGCTCGCACGGGAGCAGTTCTGCCCTCTCATTTATTTTGTACTATTATTTTCATTTTTAGGAAATTGTATTTCATAGGGAAATGAGAATGTAGCATTACAAAAAATTTGTAGTTGTAAGTATGGACTGAATACTGTAAACTATTATTTCAGTTTCTTCTTTTTCTTACACTTCTCGCTAAAAATCCAGAATTTGGCCCATCTGGATGAAGCAGCCGTTAGGGCTTTAATCAAGTTTAGCTCCCTAGGCTATTGGGCCATAAGGGAGTAGATAGGCCTAAAATTAGAGTTATTTGCTCTAAAGGGTATTTTAATGGCAGTAGGGAATTTAATAAAAAACAGAAACTTGTAGCTTAATTGGTTTACACGAAATTTCTCTCCAAATATCTACTGGAATTTTGAAAACATGTTGTTTCAGATTCCTTAATTTTCGATACAAATGGAATTGGTGATCCAAAACGTGGTAGTTTATTTCGCGTTCTTTAGGTTTCTGAAATGGTGTTTGAACACTTGTCCCTTAAAGATCCATATAAGTCTTGGCTTTAGATCTGTTTAAAATGGACAAAGATTGCTATATATGAATTGGTAAGATCCATTTGTACCACGCTATCTCTATAAAGTTTTGTTTCAAGGCTTACCAAATAGGAACGAAATCAGTGACCAAAAGAGATCCTGCATATCTGTATATGCGGGTACAAATATGTGTCCATGAACGATGTGTATTATTTTAGCCTATTCCTACTTTTTTTGTTAAACTGAAATATGGATTGTTTGAGTCTTGGAGAAACCCTGTTTGCTGACCTATATTGAAGTAGTTAAATTAATCAAAAGCTTCTTTCTTATTGCAAAATTAGTCACAATTAGGATTGGCCAAAGAGTTAAATAAAATTGAGCTAAAATATGGCCATAGCCCAAAAATCTTGTCCTGTAGGATAGCAAGTTTAATTTTGGACAAATCTTCACACACCTTCTAAATAGAATCATGCCCGTTAGGTTGAAATTTGATAAAGAGTTAAGCGTTACTCCAAAACCACCATAACCTACATTCGGGAGTGGAAACTCATGCCCCCGACCTTCAACTCTAAACAAATAATAAAAATGCACATAGCAACTGAGGGTGCATTTCATGTGATGTTGTTGCCGTGTGCTCAAAAACAACAAGTGCACGGCATCGTGACTTGTTCAAGATAAATCCATAAACGTCCTAATTGATCTTAAAAACTAAAACGCTCCTTCAAAAAATAGAAAAACGTAAGGAATAATCGAACGTTGCTTCAAATAGGCACTATAAACTGTCATGACCAATAGTCTTAACTACGTAATCTACACTCGGGCGCGACAACTCATGTCCCCGTCTTAAACTTCAAATCATAATAAAATTACGTGTTGCAATTACAGGTGCATTTCATGTGGCGTAATTGTAACACGTCCAAAAGCATAACAAGTCATGTTTCTCGTGACTTGTTTTCAAGATTAATCCATATTATCAAAAGCGGCTATATTTCAAAGAGTTTTAAACATAGGTTAAAACACGTAAAATAATCAGATAATTTAGGCCAAATAAGAATAGTTAAGCGACCGTGCTAGAACCACGGAACTCGGTAATGCCTAACACCTTCTCCCGGGTTAACAGAATTCCTTACTCGGATTTCTGGTCTCAGACAAATTAAAACTGAGTCAAATTCCTCGGTTTGGGATTTTCAAAACAAAACGATGTCCCGGAGCATCGTCAAAAATCCGGGTGGCGACTCTGAAATAATAAATGAATCCCAAATCCGAATAATGTCACTTTAATTGGAAAACTCCTTTATTACCCTTCATTAAAAATGGGGGGGTAGTGAAAAAGGAGGTGTGACAGATCTGGCAACTTTGCTGGGGACGCGAACCCAGAATCTCTGGTTCAAGGTTCAAGAATTCGAGCTTGTATAACTGTTATATTTTGGCTTTCATTATCTGATTTTTACGTGTTTAAACCCGATGTGCTAATTGCCGCATTTACCGCTTTGATATTATTTGTAACGACCCGACCGGTCGTTTTGCGTTATCGGACACCATTTCCCTAAATGAGATTTAATTTTAAATTTATAAGTATCACGCTATTTCAAACAAGTGATAAGTAAAGTCGTGAAGGTGAGAAGGTAAACAAGTTAAAGACAATGAGGTTGGTCGAAGTTTGACATTTTGGGATAAAATACGGCCCGTGCTATAATATTCCGTATATATTGACTAGTGTCATACAAGGTACCACATGACCATAATAATAAGGTGTGCAAAATATGTTAAAAGTGAGTAGTATTTTAAGTAATTTGAGATAATTCTTAATTATGTGGATAATTGGATAATTATAAATTTTAGTGGGAGATTAACCAAGTAAATTAAGCTAATTAAGTAAGTTTGGATATGCTTAGTAATCCAAAAACGTGGCAGCAATTGGAACCAAGATCAAAGACACCAATTATGACTCTTAAAGTGCATACAATAGGTGTCATAATTAAAGGATGAGGTGGCTTCATGTAAAGTGTAAAAGGTCTCTTAAAATGGCAAATTGAGATGCTACAAGCAACATTTTTTCCTTCAGCAATATTCATATGAGTATATTAGTCAATACTATAGCAAATCATTCAGAGCGATTAGCAACGTGAATTCTGCTACAAAACTCATACAAGACTACGTAATGTTATGGAAATGGGATTTTGCGATTCTAAGGGAGTACGGTGCAATCTTTCTCAAGAATTCATATGGATTTTCTCCTACTTCGATCCGCCGTTACATGTTGTCGCAATTGACATGGGTTGGAAGGATTGTCAAGAGAATCAACTCAGTTTCGAGTCCTCGGGTGGAGAGTTCGGAGTTGTGGGCGTGTTATTGGTACGAGAGGTAGATTCAACACGAGGTGAGTCTCCTTTCTAACCTTGTAAGGGGGAATTATCCCCATAGGTATTCTACATGTTATATGTAATTTCTTGCGGGGGCCACGTACGTACCAAGTGACGAGAGTCCGTACGTGGCGACTATATTAAATATGCTATGTCGGGTAGTCTTAGGATTAACAAGCATGCCTCTATGTGTCCTATTTGTACCTTGTATATGTGTTAGGAATTGTATAATTCTGCTGAAATGATATGAAAACGTAAGACATTATGATTTAAATCCCAGTTGACTATCCGTGGTATTGGCACGGTCCTGTTGAGTTCACTGTTGAGTTGGTACACATATGTACTTATATATATGCACTTGTTATCGAGTCAGCAAACGAGTCGTAGGTATGATGCGCGACCATGGTCAGCTTATTACTATTATTATCGAGTCAGCACACGAGTCGCAGATATGATGCGCGATCGTGGGTCAGCTTATCATTATTGAGTCATCACATGAGTCGCAGGTATGATGCGCGACCGTGGGTCAGCTTATTACTATTATTATCGAGTCAGCACACGAGTCGCAGGTATGATGCGCGATCGTGGGTCAGCTTATCATTTTCGAGTCAGCACATGAGTCGCAGGTACGATGCGCGATCGTGGGTCAGCTTATTATATTGAGTCAACAGCGAGTCGCAAGTATGATTCGCGATCATGGGTTAGCTTATGACCTCAATCCTTATGACCACCCTTATGACTCCGGCCGATTGTCTTGTCCATGTATGTATATGATCACTTGAGTTCTGAGTCACTTATAACTGGACTGTCAGGCATTTGTCGAGAGGAGGGTAAGACACATTGGTGTTCCTTTTCAATTATCACTTGGATTACCCTATTTGATATGCACCTGTTGTTTATTGTCTTACACCTATGTACTTAAGATTTATTTGGTACTATCTCAAAGATATGGATTTGTCAGACAATCTGAGGAAAAGAAAGTGGAAACTGTCATCTATTTTGATAATTGAGGGAAAAGGGGATGAAAATAGGTATTTACGTATTTTTCAGAAATTACTCAGACTTCAGTGCTTTATATGTGTAATTTGTTGCTTAACTGTCTTCATATGCCTACTACATTCATCATATTTTGTCATATTGCTATTGTTGGACCTTAGTGAGTGTCGAGTCGACCTCTCGTCACTACTTCTTCGAGATTAGACGGGATACTCACTGGGTACATATATGTATATGTACTCATGCTACACTTTCTGTGCATTTTGTTGCACAGGTACCTTTATAGTACAGGGATCGACTTGGAGACTTATACGAGCTGCATTCATCCGGAGGCGTTCCGCAGCTGGCAGAGTCTCCCTTCTATGTATTTACATTTTTATCTTTATAATCTTTGTCCAATTTGTTTCTTGGACAAGCATTGTTAATTGTATAAATTCTTAGAAGTTTCTCATGAACTTGTGTCACCGGGTTCTGTGGATGTGATGAGATATATCTTATTACAATCAATTGATTTCCTGTCGTATTATGAATTGCAGATAAAGGTAACAATTTTGAAAATGTTAAACAGGAAAGTATTTTAACTTATTGAGGGGTGGCTTGCCTGACAGTGGTGTCCGGTGCCATCACAACCTATAAATTTTGGGTCGTGACAACGTGGTATCAGAGCTCTAGGTTCCCCTAGGTTTCACGAGTCATGAGCAAGTCTAGTAGAGTCTTGCGGATCGGTACGGAGACGTCTATACTTATCTTCGAGAGGCTACGGGGCTGTGGGAGTACTTCCTTTCTTGATTCATCATCGTGCGATTTGATTCCCTTAAGGCTTATGCCTATGTTTCTTTCTACTCAATCTTACGCGTCGCGAAGCGCTTGCTACGAATAGAGGGTTCGAGTAGTTGTAATGGTGCTACAGATATGATGCGTGATGGTTCTGTACATAGTTGATTAGGTTGTTGCTATCGACCTACAAAAGAATATTATGTTGATCCAGCTCAGTAGTTGTGTGTCTGGGAGCCTTGAGACTATGCTCAGGATGTTAAGATGCTTACGGTCGGTTATCGCACGGCGTTGTTATGATGGTATAATGCTTGCCCAGATGTCGGGGTGATGAATGGATCGAAGGTAGGTCATCTCAGAGTGGGTTTCGAGATTTCAGTTTTTGAGTTCCGGCAGAGTAAAGGCATTTGGACTATGAACGATCTGGTTCGGGTTGGTAAGGTAGTAAGACTTGGTGATTACGAGCAAGGTGGAGTATTCACCGGTGTTGTGGTATAGTTGTTTGATCGAATAGCATGCGTTAAGTTCGCCAGTGTTATAGCTCTTTTGTTGCATTGGGTTAGAGTGTTAAAGAAGCGGTTGCCAGAGATCATGGTGTGTAGTGATTCAGAATTGAATAGTTATTTCTAATAAAGGCAGCTCGAGAAAGACGATCTTCAGGGAGTTTGAAGTCGTGCTGATCTGCTGGTTCAAGAGCCATAGAGAATGATATTGAATTGAGGACGCAATTGAGAAGCATGCGATGAAGGGAGACATATGAGAAGTGTCAGGTGGTGGCTAAATCTCTAGATGCCAGGCGTCAGATGCGGAATTCGGGTAGTTGCTTAAAGGAATGAGTTTAACTAAGGAGGATAGTGGTAGTGTAGCCTATGAGTTCAGTAGTAAGACGGCTGCCTACCTTGAGGAGGAGTTGGAGTGGTTTGGGAATTTTAGTAAGACAAGGATTAGGTCCCCGAGCTCAATCTGAATTGTTGGCTATCAGCAGAAGGTTGGATGCAACAGGGAAGAGTGGTTAGGGACAAGGAAGGATGCTATATGGCAGTGAATTTGAAGATCTTGTAGCGCATTTAGTAGGTGTCCATGAGAAGCGAACGGACGGGTAAAGTTGGTGAATGAGAACAAGATTAGGGTGAAGTATTGATGTTACAGACAGTATGCGCCGCAACATTGTTGGAAAGTGTCAGTTGGTGAATTCCACATGTAGGTTATCCCCTATGAGTAGGCTACCGATTGTGGGATTGGCAAAGTTTCTCAAGGGATTCTAGTGGCTATTCGGTATGAGGCCGAATATGTGAAGGATGCTAGAGAATTACAGTATTAATGGGATGCTAGCAGGAGAATTTAGAAGAATTTGACAGATTGGTTGAGCAAGATTTTGTTAACAGAGGAGAAAGGATCTCAGCAGTGTCTAGAATGGTGCAAGAAGTAGCTTAGGGCTAAGTGGGGGAGTTCCACCATCTGCGGTTGGGATGTACGATTATGTTCTCATAGGGTTGCGTATTGTCGGTGTATTGGCATGTTATTTGGATCGGGTTGCACGCCGCAACAATGTGATGATGAGTACGATTCCCTATATTTATTTCTCTTATGTTATACTTGCGGATTCTGAGGAAAGTTCGTATTAGTTACGTGAGTTGTAGTCCCTTCCAGAGTCAATTCTTTATGTATCATGTTTGGGTTGTGGCATATTGGCGCATTGTGGTATCATGTGTGACGGTTGGTCATGTCTGGGATGATTTGTGGTTTGAACAGTTCATACTGGGTGAGACAAGGTTATTGCATCATGGATCAGTGTGATATGATTAAGTGAATGCATAATGCATTAAAGGATAGTTCTTGTAGTGATATGGTAGTCTTAGTCAAGAGGAAGGATTCAATGTTTGGTTAACTCTGCAATTGGTTAGAATTTCTACACATCTCCTCTGTTGGGATGGTATCGTCAGCATTATAGCATGATGTATGTGTATATCTTATAAAGTGTATTGAGAGCATCAAATTCGTAGAATTTTGGCTATTAAGGTTCAGGAAGCGTTATTGTGGTTAGATGATGGGTTATGCAGTGAATGGTGCTAATCCATCAAAGGTACGCAGTTGTGTTCTGGTACCCCATGTAGTGGTTGATACGTTGTTCATATATTAGAAAACAGGCCTGGCAGATAATTTTCGGTGTTGGAACTGAGTTCGGAACTAGCTGCATGGATAAAGGAGGATATCTTCAGATTTTATCAAGCTTACGCGTTCAACTGGGTTGTGGCCGCACGGGCAGGTGCACGAGGTGTGAAGCAGTGATTCCAAATAACTCAAAAGCAGTTCTTGGCACGTTCGAGGACGAACGTCTGTTTAAGTGGGGGAGAGTGTAACGACCCGACCGGTCATTTTGCGTTATCGGACACCATTTCCCTAAATGAGATTTAATTTTAAATTTATAAGTATCACACTATTTCAAACAAGTTTCGATATGCTTAGTAAGCCAAAAACGTGGCAGCAATTGGAACAAAGATCAAAGACACCAAATATGACTCTTAAAGTGCATACAATAGGTGTCATAATTAAAGGATGAGGTGGCTTCATGTAAAGTGTAAAAGGTCTCTTAAAATGGAAAATTGAGATGCTACAAGCAACATTTTTTCCTTCAGTAATATTCATATGAGTATATTAGTCAAAACTATAGCAAATCATTCATAGCGATTAGCAACGTGAATTCTGCTACAAAACTCATACAAGACTACGTAATGTTATGGAAACGGGATTTTGCAATTCTAAGGGAGTACGGTGCAATATTTCTCAAGAATTCATATGGATTTTCTCCTACTTAGATCCTCCGTTACATGTTGTCGCAATTGACATGAGTTGGAAGGATTGTCAAGAGAATCAACTCAGTTTCGAGTCCTCGGGTGTAGAGTTCGGAGTTGCGGGCGCGTTATTGGTCCGAGAGGTAGATTCGACACGAGGTGAGTCTCCTTTCTAACCTTGTAAGAGGGAATTATCCCCATAGGTGTTCTATATGTTGTATGTAATTGCTTGCGGGGGCCACGTACGTACCAAGTGACGAGAGTCCGTACGTGGCGACTATATTAAATATTGCTATGTCGGGTAGCTTTCGGATTCACAAGCATGCCTCTATGTGTCCTATTTGTACCTTGTATATGTGTTAGGAATTGTATAATTTTTCTTAAATGATATGGAAACGTAAGACATTATGATTCAAATCCCAGTTGACTATCTGTGGTATTGGCACAGTCCTGTTGAGTTCACTGTTGAGTTGGTACACATATGTACTCATATATATATGCACTTGTTATCGAGTCAGCACACGAGTCGCAGGTATGATGCGCGACCGTGGTCAGATTATTACTATTATTATCGAGTCAGCACACGAGTCTCAGGTATGATGCGCGATCGTGGGTCAGCTTATCATTATCGAGTCAGCATACGAGGCGCAGGTATGATGAGAGACCGTGGGTCAGCTTATTACTATTATTATCGAGTCAGCACACGAGTCGCAGGTATGATGTGCGATCGTGGGTCAGCTTATCATTATCGAGTTAGCACATGAGTCGCAGGTATGATGTGCGATTGTGGGTCAGCTTATTATATTGAGTCAGCACGCGAGTCGCATGTATGATTCGCGATCGTGGGTTAGCTTATGACCTCGATCCTTATGACTCTGGTCGATTGTCTTGTCCTGGTATGTATATGATCACTTGAGTTCTGAGTCACTTATAACTGGACTGTCAGGTATTTGTTGAGAGGAGGGTAAGACACATTGGTGTTCCTTTTCAGTTATCACTTGGATTACCCTATTTGATATGCACCTGTTGTTTATTGTCTTACACCTATGTACTTAAGATTTATTTGGTACTATCTCAAAGATATGGATTTGTCAGACAATCTGAGGAAAAGAAAGTGGAAACTGTCATCTATTTTGATAATTGAGGAAAAAGGGGATGAAAATAGGTATTTACATATTTTTCAGAAATTACTCAGACTTCAGTGCTTTATATGTGTAATTTGTTGCTTAACTGTCTTCATATGCCTACTACTTTCATCATATTCTGTCATATTGCTATTGTTGGACCTTAGTGAGTGTCGAGTCGACCTCTCGTCACTACTTCTTCGAGATTAGACGGGATACTCACTGGGTACATATATGTATATGTACTCATGCTACACTTTCTGTGCATTTTGTTGCACAGGTACCTTTATAGTACAGGGATCGACTTGGAGACTTATACGAGCTGCATTCATCCGGAGGCGTTCCGCAGCTGGCAGAGTCTCCCTTCTATGTATTTACATTTTTATCTTTATAGTCTTTGTCCAATTTGTTTCTCGGACAAGCATTGTTAATTGTATAAATTCTTAGAAGTTGCTCATGTACTTGTGTCACCGAGTTCTGGGGATGTGATGAGATATATCTTATTACAATCAATTGATTTCCTGTCGTATTATGAAATGCAGATAAAGGTAACGATTTCGAAAATGTTAAACAGGAAAGTATTTTAACTTATTGAGGGGTGGCTTGCCTGACAGTGGTGTCCGGCGCCATCACGACCTATAGATTTTGGGTCGTGACATTATTTGAACGGCGTATAAAACTGTGTCGAAACTCTTCTTCTCTCTGAGTCTTCTAAATCGTCTGGGAAGTGTGCACATTTCGTGTGACTTCTTTTCTGTTAGAGTCATCCAAATTTTAGAACGAGGTATGGACAAGTTGCAAAGCCGGTGAAGCTTCTGTATTCCCGGTACGCTGCCCCGACCTCGGCTCGAGTTGTCCGCTCGGGTAAGCCTTGTCTAGAACAAAACCTCAGGGTATAAACCTAGTATGACATAGCCTCATGTCGGATCCCTAGTAGGAACGTTTACTTGCATCACGTGCATTTGACTTAGGGGACTCAACACTGGGGTTGGGTCCGTCTAGGACAGGTGAACCCAAGATGAAAGACTATCCTAATGCATCCTACTTGCTATGTGTACAACATTTTTGTTATGGTTTTTTTGTTGACCGGCTATATAAAAAATGAAATAAACAACAAAAAAGGGAAGAAAAGAAAAAGAGATGACAGAAAAACCAAGAGAGAAATAGAATAGGAGATTTAGCCGATTTTTGAAAAAACCCGATGTTCGAGATCGTCCCGAAACTCTTCCAAAATTTCTGAAAATCATATTTTGAAATAAAATAAGTCGGTGCATATTTTTTCAAAATTGTGTCGAGATTTCCTGAACTACGCATTATTTGATTCTCACCGGATGTGAGATACGTAGGCAACCCTCATCGGGTCCAACCTTATTTTCAAAACCAAGACAGAAAAATGCGGTCGCAAAATTAGGTGATGCTATTTCTTGCCTAAATAGCCAATTGTCCCAACGGGACGCCGGAAGGCTGTTTTGGCAAAAATAGTCACTTATAGTCTTTTCAAAAATTTCGGCCCAATTAGCGAGCACAACCCTAAAATCTTCCTACCCGAAGTATTGAGGGGCCGTATTCGCAAAAACGGTCCACTTCTCTTTTATTACAAAACTTTTGCAAAAAATAACACGTTTTCGCATTCAGTCAAAACCTTTTATGGCTTTGTTTTCTTAATCAAAACATTTTTAACAAATGTGCAGGATGAACACAGTTGAAAACACTCCCTTTAGGGTTGTCGAGGAAATTCCCGTGGGACTCCATATGTGGTGGAGCGACCTGGGGGAAGTTAGTTGAAAGTCTGCCGTAAAAGCTTTGGGCGGACTCACTGGCCTTCTAAAAATCAAGCCGAGGTTGGATATCGTCGAAGCTTTAGTGTCATTTTGGGACCCTGCCCATAACGTATTCCACTTTTCAGACTTTGAGTTGACACTCACGCTAGAGGAAATAGCGGGGTATGCTGGTCTCGGTGACAATCTTAGAAGTCGGTATCCGGTGGCACCCAGGGTGGTAACTCCACACAAGTTCTTGGATCTTCTGCACATTAGTCGTGACACTCAAGACTCACACCTGGCTGAAGGGTTCTGCACTTTCTATTTTCTGTAAAAACCGTATGGAGACACTCGGGGCTATGAAGTTGAAAATACTGGTCTGACTCACCACAAGAACCAGGCTAAATGGGAAGCCCGCAGAGGGTTAGCTTTTGTGGTAGCATTCCTGGGCACTGTAATCTACCCCCGAGGTGACGGACTAATAGACATCGGACTGGTAGGGATGGAGGATTTCATGACAAAAAAGAACAATGGCACTCTTATACCAATGATCTTAGCCGAAATTTACCGTGCCCTAACAATTTGCCAGTCAGGGGGAAAGTTCTTTGAAGGGTGCAACCTGCTCCTACAGATTTGGATGATCGAGCACCTCTGTCACCGCCCAGGTTACATGAATTATGGTTTAACCGGTTGAATTGTATTGAAGAACACAGTCCTCGGGTAGAAGGCCACAAATTTCTTGAGGGAACAGAAGCTTGGCACTCACATCTGAGTTCATTGACCGCCGACCGAATCGAGTGGACCTTCGGATGGCTCCCCGTCGGCGAGGTTATCAATATGTCCGCTGAAGTGTGCTATCTTTTGTTAATGGGTCTGCGGAATATCCAGCCATATGCCCCACATCGGGTCTTACGGAAATTGGGTAGACAACAAGGCATTCCACATGATGAGGACTTAAGCCAACAAGCCATTGAGTTGTGTCCGAGAGCTGCATTTTCGGAAAACAGGGTCCGTCAGATTTGTTACCAATGCAGATTCTTAGAGCCTCAAACTCGGGTGAGAAACTTATCTCAAGGGGAAGTAGATCCAGACTATATTTCTTTGTATGGTAGAAGAGGCCGAGAGCACCAAAAACCAGAGCGACCTGCGAAAAGACCTCACGTACAACATTTTACTGAGCAAACACAAGAACATTGGGGTTGGCTAGAAAAGGAAAACAACTACTGTCACGGCCCAAATTTTCCCTCCGTTGGGTATCGTGATGGAACCTAGTCCTAGAGACTAGGTAAGACTAACAGTTAATGATAACGACAATAAGTAAAGGAACACCAACAATCTAGATATAAAAACCTTGACCGAATTTACAATGTTTTCCCAAAATCGGTAATACAAGTCATAAGCTCTACGAATCTCCTACGACTTCTAAATACAACTATTTTGGAAATAAATGTGACAGTGTATGCACAATAATACAAGGAAGATGACTCTGAAGCCTACGAACGCAGCAACAGGTTACCTTGAGTCTCCTCAGCAATCATCCGCGCAGTTACTAACAATCAAAACCTGGATCTGTGCAAACAAAAATGCACAGAAGAGTAGCATGAGCACACCACAGTGGTGCCCAGTAAGTATCAAGACTAACCTCAGTGGAGTAGTGACGAGGGCTATTCAAGACACCACTGATCTACAAAAATAATTAACATGAATATAGAAGTAACCGAACACTACATCTATCTAAGAATTTACAGGATAATTTACAACAATGACAATATAATGCGGAAGGAAAATTACTAGAAAATAACCACGAAACAACGTAAATTACACAGGAATATGGATAGAAAAACAAACCAAACCCGAAGAAAACATAATGCAATAGAGAACCCCACAACTCCACTCTGCATCTATTTATTCACATCGAGCCTTAGCCATTAAATTCCATAAACTGGTGGGGACCCTTAAACAACAGATCATATGAAAAGATTTGCTAATAAAATCATTTTTATGTAGAAAGATTTCCTTTGAAAACATACTCTCTCCAAAATATATATAAGTATATGTACTAGGGAGGGTTACGTAAAACATAGTTTTCTTTCAAATTACGAAGTTTCCAAAGATACTTTCCAAATAAAGACTTCCAAGTATCACTTTATGCAAGACTAGTGCTTTTCAAATATACTTTCGATGTAAAAGTCTTCAGATATAATCATTTCAAAAACCATTACTTTTCAATAATACCTTTTCATAAAAATCTCGTAATCATAATCTCCTCAAGGTAAATCTGTCAGAACTCAGTCTATACTCAAAACTTGTCTTGTCAATAAATGTAGTAAGGGATCAATGCGAATATCCGGATTTAAACAACGTAATATTAACTCTTAAACAAATGCGGTAGATATCAAACAAGAACACGGAAAAATATAATGCAAAGACAAGCGCACGGCATGTCCCCTCGTGCTAAAGTAAATAATCACTTGGCACGGAATGTCCCCTCGTGCATAAATAAATAAATGAACACTCGGCATGGAATGTCCCCTCATGCAATAAATAATAAACAATCGGCACGGCATGTCCCCTCGTGCGATAAATAATAAACAATCAGCACGGCATGTCCCCTCGTGCGATAAATAATAAACAATCGGCACGGCATGTCCCCTCGTGCGAAAAATAATAAACAATCGGCACGGAATGTCCCCTCGTGCGATAAATAATAAACAATCGGCACGGAATGTCCCCTTGTGCATAGATAAATAAATACACAGCAAATCGACGAAACACATGAACTATAGGAACCATAAATCACAATGTCCCAGCAAGGGAATCAACAATGCAACCAATACCATAACAGCAAAGCAATAATAGAAAACACACTATCCCGGCAAGGGAAAAATAGCTATAACCAATCTCGCCTAAGCAATTAACTTTACGGAATAAAACTCAGCTCAAACGAAGGCCCAGTAATAGGCAACATCAAGAAAACATCAGCAACATAATTATTCATCAATTAGACTCAAGTAGCACATAAGAGAAAAAGTCATATAGATCACAATGTAAGACTCACGGGCATGCTTGACTCTAACGAATGACTGTTCTAACTACGACTAAACTACTATAAAGCTAGATAACACTAATATAGTCAATTGAGCAGGTTTAGAACACAAATATAGCATTGAGGTGAGAGCAGTAAAATATTCAGTTAAATCAATTAAGATCAAACAGCCAACGAAGAAATCCAAAAGCAAGTAATTCTAATTTAAGCAGGAAAGGATGAAGTAACAACCAAGGATTCAATTATAACAATTACAACTCATACACAGGTAACATAAGGACCTATGAATCCTAAAAGGTCAATCTATTAGCAAATAAGTTCGAGTACACACTCATCACCTCGCATACACGGACTACAGTCAACAAAGAAGACTCAACCCTAAGGGGGAGTTCCCCCACACAAGTACGACCAAACGGTACTAAAAAATGAACTTCTTGGGCGGAAAGACCTCCGGACGGCTCAAAATCAACTAAAACAACTTCAAAATACACACAACACGTATAAGGAATGATTTCGAATTATAAAGTTTCCATGTTTACTAATTTATAAAAATCGACCCAAAAGTCGACCCTCAGGCCCGCACCTCGGAACCCGACAAATTTTACAAATTCCGATTACCCATTCCGATATGAGTTCACCCATACTAAATTTATCCAATTCCAATATTATTTGGTCATTCAAATCATAAATTTTCATTTTAGAAATTTTCTTTCAAAAACCCACAATTCCCTCAACCCAAAACACAAATTAAATGATAGAAACAAGAACTAATTCGTGAAATATAATCAATTCTAGTTAAAGAACACTTACCCATTCGAATTGTGTGAAAAACCTTCAAAGAATCGCCCAAAACCGAGCTCTAGAACTAAAAATGTGTTAAAAATGGTGAAACCCAAATTTTGGAAATATATATTCTGCCCAGGTCCTTAAGCATCGCGATCGCGGAGACTAAGTCGCGATCGCGGAGAAGGAAAATTGAGGCTGCCAAGAAAACACTGCGCGATCGCGAGGGAAATGACGCGAACGAAATGAACAACGGTCAGGAACTTACGCGAACGCGGGGTCACTGATGCGAACGCGAAGAAGAAATGACCAACAGCCCCCAGCCCCTAATTTCTACTACGCGAACGCAATAGAGGCGATGTGATCGCGATGAAGAGGAAAAAGTACCTCTGCGATCGCGAATGCTTTAATGCGATTGCGTTGAACAAAAACTGGGCGGCCAAATTAGTTCTATGTGATTGCGGCTTCATCTATGCAATCGCATAGAAGGAAACCAGAAATCAGAAATCAGTAGTGGAAAATGAGGAAGAATTGACCCGAAACCTATCCGAAACACACCCGGGGCCCCCGGGACCCCGTCCAAACACACACACAAGTAACATAACCTAACATGGACTCGCTCGAGGTTTCAAAACACATAAAATAACACTAAACCAACAAATCAAACCAAAAATCGAACTTACGAATTTTCAAAGCTTCAAATATCAAGACTCGCGTCGAAACCTATCAAATCAATCCGGAACGACATAAAATTTTTGCAGACTAATTCCAAATAACACAACGGACCTACAACGACTCTCGGAATTCCATTCCGAGCCCAATATCAAATTTTCACCTATCGGCCGGAATCGCCGAAATTCTAACTTTCGCCAAATTACCTCAAATCACTCTACTGACCTCCAAATCCAATTCCGGACGCACACCTAAGTCCAAAATCATCATACGAAGTTGTTGACATTAACCGAAACTCACTCCAAGGTCGTTTACACAAAAGTCAAACCTCCGGTCAACTTTCATCACTTAAGCTTCTAAAACTGAAATGTTTTCTCCCAATTCGACTCCGGATTATCCGGTAACTGAATCTAACCACGCACACAGGTCGATATACACAAGGTGAGGCTGCTTATGACCTTACACCCCCGAACAGAGCTTAAATTCTCAAAACGACCGGTCGGGTCGTTACAACTATCGGGCCACAATAAGTAAGCTGGAGGCCCAGATTCGAGAGCTCAAATTTGAAAACACTTTACAAATCGCTGCAGCCGAAGGGGAATGAAAAATGCTGAACAAAGAAAATGAAGCCCTCAGGGCTCAAATCCAGAAAATGAGGAGCCATTGAAAACTCCGAAAGAAGCAGAGCCGATGAAAGACGTGTCACCAGTCTTAGGCAAAAGTTGTGTAGCTATGGTGGAGATTTGGACAAAGTCGAGGAAGATTTGACCCGAGCTCAAGCAAAGTTGGCAAAAAATGCCGAAGAAAGGGCAGAATTCGTGCAAAAATTGAAGAGAAAGCACGACCAAGAAGTTCTGGGTTTGGAAGAAAGAATGGCCACCTTTGAAAACGAGATGTCCAAACAAGCACAAAGGTTTAAGGCAGAAAGAGAATAGTGTTATGACATGATAGCCCAGTTGGAAGAAGAATTGCGATAGTGGCAAAAGCAGACTCACAAAGATGCCCAGGCTTTAGAGGCAAGATCTCAGCAGATCGGGCGTCTACTTCAGGAGAAAGGTATCATCAGATAAAGGGTCCGGGAGATAGCTGATTACATTGTCACCAAATGCCAGGAAAACGAAGATATGAATCGGACCACCTTCTTCTCAGCGGTTATGATCTTCTTCCACAATATAATGGACGACCTCTACCGCCTCCAACAAGATATATCACGCAGACCCGTGGCAAGGCCGAACGATGCCCCACGGGTGCCTGAAGCAATGGAAGAACTGATGTATTTTTGATATTTCTTGAGTCTGTATTTTATTTTCCTACTGTAGCCCTGTCCAAGTCCACTGTAGTTTTTTTTCGATTCCAAGAAAGTGTGTCTTGAGTCTTTTATAGTTTTTAAAGTTTCAAAAATGTACTGAAGTTTATCATGAAATCGAAAGTATTTTATCCAATGAATGAAAGTTTTGGAAAATGTTTATTTCTTTCCTTCAGATTTATCCCTTTAACTACGTGATGATCTTATTCACGCGGCGCCATGGTATGTAGGCAATCCACATAGGATTCGATCATAATCTTAAGAAATGAAAGTGAGTGAGAAATAAAAGAGCAAAAAATAATACAATGAAAGAAAGAAAAGAGTGGTAGAGAAAGGCAAAAAGGATGAAAATAGGATAAAAATAAAGGAAAGTTCAAATCCGAGAAAATAAAGACGGGATGAGACACACAACCATTGCAAAACATATAGAAAGCGTTTAATTCCCTAGGTGCATTGCATACCCCAAACGTGCGATTTCCCTATGTGATAAAATGTTCCGACCTAACGTTTCGTTGGTTCACTCTTAAAGGTGTTTTTCTAGGGTGGTTGGTTTTGCGGTAACCTGGCTCTCCATCCCTACTTCACTAGATCAAAGGGAAGTATAGAAATGACATCCGAAAGCCACTTATCAATCGTCAACTCTTTTGTGGAGGACCCAAATCCAGTCATCCCAACGTCTGAGTCAGCCACAGCTGAAGAGAATAGGATCCTGCGTTGCCGCATGCTAGAAATGTGGTACGCATGGTCCAATGGTAGGGAACCGCCCAGTTCCATCCCGGGTTTCCCCGAGATAATCCCCAGGACAGCCGTAACTTCTAACATCCCTATAAGTTACCCGGCCACGCCGTTCGGATACCCAACTATGTCGGCTCACTTTGCTGGAAGACCTTCTGAGGTTCGCCCCCAGACCTTGTTCTCCGGTGCATCATCCAACATCTTCACTGCACCACCAAGCTCCGCCACGGCTCCACCAACTATCACCGGGCCCAGCTTTTAGCCGCCGACGTTTACATTCCAAACGCCATCATTTTTGGGCGCCACTCAGGTCACTCCTGATTCATACCCCCAACAACCTCAGTATGAAGTTACTTTGGGACGAGATAAGAAAAACCTCGAGCACGAAGAAATGGCTCGAGAAATGAAGAGTATCAAGCAGAGCCTCAAGAACATACAGGGGCTGAGCGGGCAGAAAAGCGTCTCTTACGCCGATTTGTGCATGTTCCCACACGTCCACTTGCCTCTCGGGTTTAAAACCCCATATTCAAAAAATATGATGGACATGGGGACCCCATAGCTCATCTGAAAAGGTATTGCAACCAACTCCGAGGAGCAGGTGGGAAAGAGGAACTTCTCATGGCATATTTTGGAGAGAGCTTAACAGGGATTGCATCAGAATGGTACGTGGACCAGGATATATCCCGCTGGCACGTGTGGGATGACCTAGCCCGGGACTTTGTTCGACAATTCCAATACAACATGGATATCGCTCCCGATAGAAACTCTCTATCCAACCTCAAAAAGAAGTCCTCAGAAAGTTTCAGAGAGTACGCTATTAAGTGGCGCGAGCAGGAGTCTAGGGTCAAACCTTCGATGGATGAGGTCAAAATGGTCAGTGTTTTTCTGCAAGCACAAGAAGCGGATTACTTTCAAAATATGATGTCCGCCCTGGGCAAACCATTTGCAAAGGCAATCAAAATTGGGGAAATGGTTGAGAATGGTTTAAAGACCGGTCGTATCCTAAGCCAATCAGCCATAAGAGTAACTTCCCAGGCCATCCAAAACGGATCCGGGAGTGTACCAACAGAAAGAAGAAAGAAGAAGAGGCCATGATGGCTTCTGATGTCAGGGGTCCTCGGCAACACTCAGGTCCATTCCCCAAAACATCCCAACACTATTACCCTCACCAAAACACAGCTTACACTACATCTCCTTTTCCCTATGAAGTAATGAACGCTCAGCCACATCTCCGGTCGCAACAACAATACAATCGGAACAGAGCTCCGCCCCCAAGAAATAACCATCCTCCCCCAGCTCCATACAATCCACGCCCTCCTCAAAACAATTACCCGTACAACTCTTACCCCCCGTGAGCCACCAAGGAGACTCAATTTCACTCCTATCAGTGAGCCATATTCAAGTCTTTTCCCAAAATTGGTCCAGATGGGGCTTCTGCAGCCTGTACCTCCGAACAGGAAAAATCCACAATCACCGTCATGCAGGTGGGGTACCAACTGTGCCTATCATTCCGGAGTAGAGGGGCACGATACGAAAGATTGCTGGACTCTCAAGCGGGCTGTGGAGACTCTTATAGAGCAAAGAAGGTAGTGTTAAGGGATGAAGAAGCTCCCAATGTGACTGACAATCCATTGCCCGCCCATAACAATGGGCTTGTTATCGGCATGATCTGCGAGGACCAAGATGTTGACCCAGCTTTGAAGGCTATCATTGCCATCGCAGACGCAGAGAAAAAGCCTAAAGCGACACCCAAGCAAGCCAAGGAAATAAAAAGGAGTAATCCCGTTCCTCAAGCTACGGGGAAGGCTGAAGCCAAGACGAAGGTAGGATCTTCTAAAGACGATGTTCTTTACGACCCCAGGGCACCCAAGAAGGAACAAGGTATGTTGAGCCCGCCTAGAAGGCTACAATTCAACAGAGCCATGACAAACGGCCCGACAATGTATGTACCAAAGGGGACATACGTGGTGTGGGGGCAAATAATTTCACCTAGGCTAAATGAGCCCGTGGTTATTAGCCGTGCCCCGTAAGCTCCCGTAAAAAATACTACTCCTGTCCCTTGGAACTACAACAAGACGGTAGTAAGATACAAAGGGAAAGAGATCACATGGGAAGTAATCGAAGCGAACTCCTCTGAAGGATACCTCAATCTGAAGGAGCTAGCCAAAAACAAGCACAAACGCTTCCCTCTTAAAAGACCTATCACTGCCGAGGAAGCTGAAGAGTTCTTTAAGAAGATGAACATGACTAAATACGCCACAATTGAGGAACTCAGGAAAACTCCTGATCAAGTGTCACTCTTATCTTTGTTGATGTGCTCAAACGAGCATCAGAAAATACTCTTGAAAATGCTGAATGAAGCGTATGTGCCGGCAGATACCTCGTTCGAACAATTGGAAAGAATGGCCGAATGTTTCTTTGCAGTAAACAAAATTTCTTTTAGCCGGGATGATCTACCTCCCGAGGGAGCCGCTCACAACAAAGCCTTACACTTAACAGTTAAAAGTGAGGGATATTATGTGAAGAGAGTTATGCTTGATGGAGGTTCCGGGGTAGATATTTGCCCTTTATCCACACTACAAGGAATGGGAATCAGCACTGAAAGAATCAGGCCGAATAATGTCTGTGTCCGTGCTTTCGATGGAATCAAAAGGGACACCATTGGTGAAATAGACATAGTTATGACGATCGGCCATGTGGACTTCACTGTAACCTTCCAAATCCTAGATATGGATACCTCATACAATTTATTGCTAGGAAGACCGTGGATTCATGCCTCTGAAGCAGTACCCTCTACTCTCCATCAAATGGTCAAATTCAAATATGAAAGCCAGGAAATAGTGGTTCACGGGGAGGACGAGCAGTCAATCTACAAAGACCCATCGGTCCCTTGTCTTGAAGCCAGAGAGGGGAGTGAGCATATTGTTTATCAAGTGTTCGAAATTGTGCTTGCCGACTAGCATAAGGAAGGTGCTCCGTACCCACAACCCTGCCTATCAAATGCGTCAATCATGGTTGCTACCGACATGATTAGACATGGATACAGACCCGGAAAGGGGCTTGGAGTGTCCTTGCAAGGTATCACCGAACCAATCTCTCTACCTGCCGCTAAAAAATTCTTCGGCATAGGTTTCCAAGTCTCAGATGAAGATATGAAGTGGGTCGACACCCGTAAAATCAATGGATGGGACTTGCCTCAGCCATTCCCACATATTACTGAGACTTTCATCGAACCGCAATATGTTGAAGAAGAAGAAGAAGAGGCCTTTACGGCCGAAGAAATTGAAGGAATCTGCGAGGCCATGAAGCAAATGTTGTATGAAACTAACATGGTCCAGTTGGGAGAAGGCTCAAGCACCGCTGAGGTGCAATACATGGGCCCAAATGCCAAGTTGCAGAATTGGAAGGCTACTCCATTCCCCGTCAGGCGGGAGACTTGGTAGTTCAGTTTTGCCATCTTTCCTGCACTATGAGTTATTTCGGGGTGTAACTCAAGTGTTTTTAATTTACTGCCTTTTTAAATTCCGATGTAAACCCTCCTATGTTCAAATTCAATGAAATGAAAAATCAAAATTTCATAGTCTATTATTCCTTCTGATTTTGCCTATTTTTCTTATTTTCAGTCCTAATAATGCGGCTTTAAATAACATGACATGCTTGCGGATTTCATGCTCTGATCTTAATACGTTGTCTAACCTCGAAATAATGAGTCAAGAACCGGAATATGACGAAGAATAGGCTTTTAGGTAAATAAATCGAGAATTAGAACAATTCGAGAATAAGCCTAAGCTGAACTTAAACAAAACAGAACCCGTCAACTTGGGTAATGCAGAAGAGGTTCGAGAAACCATGATAAGCGTCCACACTGATGAAAGAACTAGGGACGCTCTGATTCAACTTCTATCTGAATTCAAAGACGTGTTTGCTTGGTCTTACGACAACATGCCCGGACTAAGTGTAGATTGGTGGTACACAAATTGCCAACCTACCCCGGTTATCCACCCGTCCAACAACAGCAGAGGAAATTTTAAAACAGACATGAGTGACAAAATCAAAGAAGAGGTCACTAAAAAATTAAAAGCGGGAGTGATCCGGGTGGTCCAATACACCACCTGGCTGGCCAATGTGGTTCCAGTACCTAAAAAGGATGGAAAGGTCAGAGTATGTGTCGACTATCGAGATTTGAATAAAGAGATCCCTAAAGATAACTTTCCACTACCAAACATACATATTCTGGTTGACAATTGTGCCAAACATGAGGTACAGTCTTTCGTGGATTGTTATGTTGGATACCACCAGGTATTGATGGATGAAGAAGATGCAGAAAAGACGGCTTTCACTACACCCTGGGGCACCTATTGTTACCGAGTCATGTCGTTTGGTCTAAAGAACACCAAGGAAACATACATGAGGGCCATGACCGCCATTTTCCACGACATGATGCATCAGAAGATTGAGGTATATATGGATGATGTGATTATTAAATCCGGGACGCAAGATGACCATGTCCAGCATTTGAGGAAATTCTTCGAGCGCCTGCGTAAGTATGATCTGAAACTAAACCCGGCCAAATGTGCCTTCGGAGTTCCGTCTGGGAAATTACTAGGGTTTATAGTCATCCGACGGGGCATCGAGCTGGACCCGACAAAGATAAAATCTATTCGGGATCTCCCACCACCAAGAACCAAGAAGGAGGTCATGAGCCTGTTGGGTAGGTTGAATTACATCACCAGGTTCATCGCTCAGTTGACGTCCACTTGTGAGCCTATATTCAAGCTGTTGAAGAAAGATGCAGCCATCAAATGGACGGACGAATGCCAGAACGCTTTCGACAAGATCAAAGAATATTTGTCGAACCCGCCAGTGCTAGTCCCACCAGAACCAGGAAGGCCTTTGTTCTTATATCTGATGGTGTTGGAAAATTCCTTCGGGTGTGTTCTCGGGCAACATGACGCAACCGGTAAGAAAGAACAGGCCATATATTACTTGAGCAAGAAGTTCACGAGCTACGAATCCAAGTATACGTTGTTGGAAAGAACGTGTTGCGCTCTAACTTGGGTCTCTCAAAAACTCTGGCATTATTCATTGGCTTATACCACCTACCTCATCACTAGGTTGGACCCGTTGAAGTATATATTCCAAAAGCCAATGCCCACCGAGAGATTAGCTAAGTGGCAGATTCTGCTCACCAAATTCGACATAGTCTATGTCACTCGCACGGCAATAAAGGCCCAGGCTTTGGCAGATCACTTGGCAGAAAATCCTGTTGATGACGACTACCAACCCCTAAGTACATACTTACCAGACGAGGAGGTAAATTCAGTCGAGATAACTTCTAAGGACGCCAACACTTGGAAAATGTTCTTTGATGGAGCTGTAAATGCAAAAGGTGTTGGGATCGGGGCAATCTTGATTTCACCCACGGGACAGCACTATCCCGCCGCAGCCCGCCTTCGGTTTTTCTGTACAAACAATACTGCCGAATATGAAGCTTGTTTAATGGGTATGAACATGGCCATCGACATGGATGTAGAAGAGTTATTGATCATGGGAGATTCGGATTTGATCATCAAGCAAGCTCAAGGAGAGTGGGAAACTCGGGATGTTAAGCTCCTTCCATACAGAAAACATGTGGAAGATCTTAGAAAACGATTCAAAGCTGTCGAGTTTAGATATATTCCTCGATGCCACAACGAGTTAGCCGATGCTCTGGCTACCCTAGTTGCAATGCTGCCATATCCGGGTAATCTTCACATCGACCCGTTGGAAATTCAAATCAAGGAGAGGCATGGTAATTGCAACACAGTCGAAGTAGAGCCCGATGTTCGACCATGGTATCACGATATCAAACGATTCTTGTAAACAAAAGAATATCCAAAGCAGGCCAATGGGGACCAAAAGAGAACCATCCGGAGACTCGCCAGCAGTTTCTTCCTAAGTGGGGAAGTACTGTATAAGAGGACTCCCGATCTGAATCTATTAAGATGCATAGACGCCAAAGAAGCCGAAAAGATTATGAACGAGGTGCACTCAGGAGTATGTGGTCCACATGAACGGATACGTCCTCGCAAAGAAAATCTTGCGAGTCGGGTATTATTGGATGACCATGGAGAAATATTGTTTTAGCTTTGTTCGAAAATGCCACAAGTGTCAAATACATGGCGATTTGATTCACGCACCACCATCAGAATTGCATCCTATGTCAGCACCTTGGCTGTTTTTTGCCTGGGGAATGGATGTCATCGAGCCGATCGAGCCGAGGGCCTCAACGGGCATCGATTTATTTTGGTCGCTATTGACTATTTCACGAAATGGGTTGAAGCAGTCACATTCAAAGTTGTCACCAAGAAAGCAGTGGTGGATTTCGTGCACTCTAATATCATCTGTCGTTTTGGTATCCCAAAGACTATCATTACCGACAATGCCGCGAATCTAAACAGTAACTTGATGAGGGAGGTATGTGAACAGTTCCAAATCACACACCGCAATTCCACCCCTTACCGGCCCAAAGCCAATGGCGCCGTTGAAGCAGCAAACAAAAATATTAAGAAAATCCTCAGGAAAATGATTCAAACTTCCAGGCAATGGAACGAGAAATTGCCTTTCTCATTACTGGGATATCGCACGACAGTGCGCACGTCGATTGGAGCTACTCCTTATCTATTGGTTTATGGCACCGAAGTCGTAATACCCGCAGAAGTTGAAATTCCCTCCCTTCGGGTTATTGTCGAAGCAGAAATTGAGGATGACGAATGGGTTAAAACCTGATTAGAGAAATTAACGCTGATCGACGAGAAAAGGATGGCCACAGTTTGCCACGAGCAGTTGTACCAACAAAGAATGGCCCGTGCCTACAACAAGAAAGTGCGACCTAGAAACTTTGAATTAGGGCAACTTGTATTAAGACGTATCCTCCCACACCACGAAGAGGCTAAAGGAAAATTCGCCCCAAATTGGAGAGGTCCATACATCATAAGGAAATTGCTTCCAAAAGGAGCATTATACTTAGGAGACATCGAAGGAAATGGCCCCGAAACGCCTGTCAATGCAGATGCAGTCAAAAGGTATTATGTCTGATCATTTCCGTGATGACGACGCTGATGATCGAAATGACGAAGGCTTTCCATTCATGTAACCTCAAACACTATCATTTTTGTAAACCCTTTTAGTCGGTTACTCTTCCTTGACAACCCTCCTTGGAGTTTGAAGAAAGAAAAGAAAAATCAAAAAAATAAGAGGAAAAAAAATCAAAGAAAAAAATCAAAAGAAAGCAAAAGGAAAAAAAATCAAAACAAAAACAAAATGTTTGCATGAACTACGTCTGACTTGATTCCGAAAGGATACGTAGGCAGCCTCTCCCTGGGGTTTAGTCACACCAAAATAAAAATCCACATTTCCCCAAGAGTTTAAGATGGGGCAAGTGTTGAGATTCGGTAATGATTCGCCCAAAAATTCCAAGGTTGTAATTCACTACAAACTCTTTCACCCTAAATCCTATTCAAGTCCTTCCGATCGATCGACAAAGAAAAGACAGAATGGGAAGATACGTCTATCTGGACCTCATACAAGCAATGAGAGAGTTTTATCGATGAAAACCCACACGGTCACCATAAGGCGATGGTGAGTGGAGAAATTAAAAATGAGAGAGTCTTATTGGTGAAAACTCGCAAAGAGCACTACAGGGCGATGGCGAGAAGAGAAATGAGAGAGGTTAGCTGGTGAAAACCCGAAAAGGGCACTGCTAATAAAAAAGAGGATGATTGGTCACTGATACCGACATGATCTGGGGCAAGGTTTCTCAACCTCGAGTTAAAGGTCGTGACAAATTTCTGAGAGTCAGATGGTTTATATAGATCAGGCATCCAGTCCATGACACATGTCATGTTCATTGAAAGCCGCGTACACTCCAGATAAGTCCTTCTTTCCTTTCCTCGAAAGGGACACCTCTTGTTTAAATTCATTGTCCATTCTGAATAATGAACAACCTGTTTATCTTAATAAGCTACGACCTCGGGCCCAATATATATGTGCACAAGCTATGGCCTCAGCCCCAAGTATACGTATACATAACTACGGCCTCAGGCGCAAAAATGTATAAAGCATAAACTACGGCCTCAAACCCAAATACAGGTGTTCAACATTCAGGAATTTAAAATCAGAAACTGAGAATCATACTGCAATACATGATACTGAAATGATGAATCACACTGAGTTACATAATACCGGAATATTGAATAGGACTAGACTGAGACATGTATTCTCGAACTGATTATGAACACTGAAACTTCAACTGTTTATGAAATGCTAAGTAAGTTGTACTGAGACCCAGGGATATCAAACCTAAGTCCATATTGAATACGAAGTGATCTCACAACGTTCTGAATTAAAGTCATGAACGACTTATGAAGCTAGAGAATAGAAGTTCTACAATTATTCAAGGAACTATACTAAACTATATTTCGGAGGCAATTAGTAACGTCATAAAATAAACGTATTGTAGGGAGAATCAATAACATTCCCAAACATAGAGAGTTAGCCTCACATACCTTAACTTCCTTCTCTTTAGCATAATACAATATTCGCCAACCCTTTCAGCTTTAATCTATATCAATACAAGTCAAAGGGATTTCATATTAGCAATAATACTCATGTTTTGGTCCCTTAGGTATTTTATCAAACACTTGGTGAGTATAAAGCTTCACAACCCTCATTAATGGTGTTTCTACACCCAATAACCCATTCTCTTGCTCCTAGATAAATTCTAAAGTCTCAATGGTTATAATCAACATCATTCTTCATCACCCATAAGGTAAGCAACACCCTTAACCAATAATCAACAATCCAAACCCATAATTGTTCATGCTTTTCTCTCAAACCCATCAACACATAACTCATGAACTAGAGTCTACAATCAATAATCCAATATTAGAATCAATTAGAGGGTCAAGACATTAACTTTTTGAAGTTCAATCCCCTTGAAGTCGAGTTCTAGGGTTCCTTCTCACAACAATGATGAATCAATTGAATATCTAATGATATGGGGGGTTTACCCATGTTAATAAGGTGTTGGGGAATTGAAATCAACATAGAATAACCATTATAACTTACCTTGGATGGTGGAGGGACCCTTAAGGAGTTAGGTTTTTGAGAGCTTTCCCTTCTAGAGCAAGTGTTTATGTTTTGGGGCTGTGGGGGACGAAATAGGGCTTTAAAAATGACTCCCCAAGTGTGCCCCCGTGCACCTGTAGGCCTGATCGCGCAAAATGGTAGGAACACTACCACATGTGCGCGGTCGCGCTCGGGGCGCGCATATTGCACACTATTCTGTCAATTTTGTCAAATCTTATGCACCTCACTTTCCATCTTGATTTTGAAATAACTATTTTCACCCATAATCATCCCGATAGGACTTCATATGTCCAAAATATAACATTACTACTCCTTTAACTCATTCATACCTAAGCCGAATGTATGGGGTGTTACAGAGGATATTGTCTAAGTAATTTTTCGTGATACCCTAGCTTAGTTTTAATATTCTTTCTTAGTGTAGTAATTTTCGAAGAAAAAATATTTGGAAAAAAACGAAAAAGAAAAATACATTAGAAATTTGGACTTTTTCCGACGATGGATTTTGTGGACATCTTTCTTGTGGGATTAAGGTCCAATGAAAAAAATTCTAAAAATATTATTTTTCTTTCTAGTTTTAGTTAGATAATAATTCCCCTTGATTTTTCTTTGTGCATCGGTTCTTTTTCAAGGGATGTAACTTGAACTGGGTAAGTTTTTATTTTTATGTTAGATTTTTTTAAGAGTAGCACAAGAGAGAAAAGATAGTCCCTTATGTGACTTGTTATATACAAGCATATTTAGGCCTGAGTTTGAGTAGTAGTTTCCTCTAAGTGCTTGAGTAATAAAAAATAATAGAGATTTTCTGACACCTAAGCTTAGGATTGTGACTCTGTATATAGCTTATTCTTATTTTGTCGTTCGCTATGATCCTGTATGTCTTAGAGTATAATTGATCCATCTTGATTGATACTTGTGCCGTGTGTGGTGAGGATTTCTTACATATATTCCATGATTTGCATCTTTGACTAGAACTTGCCATGCATGTTATTGAAGCAAAATAAAAGTGTTGCTTTGTTTAGAAGATGATCATAGGTTTTCTTTGTTATGTATTGTAAATTTTAGCCTTTTCAGATATTGTACCACTAGTTAGCCCATTGAGCATGTAACCTTTTGTTTGGAAGTCGTATTGTTGCCTTGATTCTTTTTTTTTTTAATCCCTATTTTGCACCCTGCTTCCTTGAGTATGTTGCTTAGACTGTGATATTAACTAATAAAATTAAAAAAGGGATGATTAAGTGAAAAATGGTAACCAACGATAACTGAAAAGTGATGAAAATGCCCTATTGAAAAAAATGTGACATGAAAATAAGATACTATTTTGAAAAAAAATGAAACAGTCTTGATATGAGGGAAATACTTGTGAAACAATTGATGAAGAGAGGGATAAAAAATAAAATTAAGAGCTGAAAATAATGGGT
Organism: Nicotiana undulata; assembly: GCA_005239495.1. Classification (NCBI taxonomy): domain Eukaryota; kingdom Viridiplantae; phylum Streptophyta; class Magnoliopsida; order Solanales; family Solanaceae; genus Nicotiana; species Nicotiana undulata. The sequence continues at coordinate 31,409 of ML285262.1, forward strand.
GATGAAGTCTAAAAGTGCAAAGTGATTATGGAAGTGTAATTCACTATTATATAGTTCTCCTGCCCGTCCCTTAGCCAATATGACAATCCGTTAAAGTCCTATTTGATTATATTCGAGCATACTTAATTAGTAGAGATGTACATAATGGGAAAGTCTATTGTTCTCTGTGCATACATGTGATTTCTTTGTGAGTGAGAGAGTTGTTCTTTGATGATAAGTCCTTAAATTATATTCATTCTTTGATTTGAGTGTATGGACTATTTTCTTGTGAGAGCACTGACTTCATGATAGATATGTGATATTATTAGCTTTATTTGACGGAGTTGGTGAGCGAGCTTAAATTTGGTGAGTTAGAGTCCCTCTTTGAGGTTAGGAGGTTAGAAGTTTGTTGTTTGTTTGTGACTTGTATATCTTCCACGATGATCAGGAAGTGTATATCTGATGGTTTGAGTTGCTATAAGGCTTAATTATTAGTATCAACCGAATTGGTGGTGTTGCTAGGCTTGATTTATTGAGAGTGGTTTTAATGCTTACTCGAGGACGAGCAAGAGTCTAAGTATGGGGTGTTGACGTTCCGCAAAAAAAACATATATATGACCATTATTGTCTCACATTATAGCACTTTTAATCATCTTTTGAGTATTAGTTTTGTCACGACCCAATTCCTAATTCAGGTCGCGATGGCGCCCAACAACGGGGTTAGGCAAGCCAATATAGAAAACACTA